>JANVCL010340902.1:0-33574 GCA_026546855.1 Erythroxylum incrassatum
AACATTTTCCAAATTACTACCAATCTTGTTTCTAAATCTTTCCTTATCACAACTCATACCAAGATCACTCTTTCTACTCCCTCTATTTCTCATTTTCAATAAAATCACATTTAATATCAATTATACCCGAAAGTTATTAATGAATACATGTACCACTTTTTATGTGAAAACATTCAGTATTTATGTGCATATATGCTAACTTGATGCATGAGCAAGAAAATGCATTTATTAATCTCTCTTTGATCTCACATGTATTGAAACTTCAGATCCTCACCCTTAATATGGGGACGGGATGTTACAATTCAACTTTAAATTCTAATTCAGATTGTGACAGCGATGACAACTACTCAGAATTTAAAAAAGAAGACATATGCAAGGCCTCTGAATTAATGTATGCCAAATAGGTGAAAACATGTAAGCAAAATGAGAAGCTAAAGAGGAAGATTTCGACTATAAAGAATGTCATTCAAGAACTAGAGATGAAGATATTGTCAACAATAGATGAACTTGATGAAACAAAGGTAAAGTTGGTCAATATTGAAAAAAGGAATAAGATTGTTGGATGATCGTATCCAGAAGTTAAATCAATTGCAAAAATTGGTAAAAAAACAAAGGGGAATTTCAAGATATTAGTTACAAAGGTGAATGTTCTCAATTGAATAATGAGAAAATTGGTGACGTTAGATTTGTTGGAGGAGAAACTTCAAAAAGGAACCAAAAGTTAGTGCCTACATGTTACGTTTATGATGTAAACGGTCATATAAGGCCAAATTGCTACAAGCTATTACAAATGCTATTTTTAAGGGCTCAAAATAGAAAAATCGGACACTCTTTAAAGAATTTACAACAACAGCCAATGTTACCAAAACAAACTTAGGAGAAAGGATCAACTACAAGAACTTATGGCTCTTAAATCATGCGTTTCGCCTCTCACAATGGATGATATTTTGACAGCAGGTGTTCATGGCCTATAACAAGTGAAAGGAGTTAGGTGATAGATTATCAAAGTTGTGTGGATGGTCACGTTATTTTGAGGGATGGGAAGAAAGCTACGGTAATTGGGAGAGGAACCCTTTGTGTAATTGGACTGCCTCACTTAAAAATTGTTCTTCATGTGGATGGTTTGAAAGCCAACTTGTTGAGTGTTAGTCAACTTTGTGATTATGGGTTATTAGTTAAATTCACTAGTGATGAATGCAGGGTGTTGAATGAAAAATGAGAGTGTTTAGTAAACGACATAAAATTGACAGATAATTGGTACATATTGTAGGTCATCACCTCATGTAATTTAACTTCATATGATGACAATATAAATCTATGTCATCAAAAGCTTGGCACCGTCAATTATAATCTCATCAACAAGTTGAGCAAATTTGAAGTAGTGAAAGGCTTGCATATGATGAACAACGATGCAGGACTATTTGTAGTGCATGTCAAATAGGAAAATAGACGAAAGTGCCACATCTAATTTTTATTTATTTATTGCAATTGACGGATGAGATTGCATTTGAAACAGGGGGAACAGATTTTCGAAACATAATATCTATTTCCAGAGTTAGCTAAAATTCAATTTTCTCAGAAAAAAAGAAAAGCTAAACTATGAAAATTTAGGACCGTAAGGCTTTAACATAGCATAACTGAGTGTTGGTATCGACCTCAGAAAAAGGTGGATTTGTAAGATACGGTAAAAGCAAAGCATAAGCCTGTGTGGTGTTTTATGTACCTGCGAAATCATTAAATTGCTTACTCTTCTGCTCTCATGTGCAATACAGAACCAAAAGAAGGAAAGGGAATCAATCATTAAACAAATTGCCACGTGTTAACCCGTCAATGGCGTACGACACTTTGCTCTCAATAAACAAAATGTAGTCTATCCCTTCCTTCCACTTCCAAGTCCAACTCTCTAGTCCGTCATCTCCTCCTCCTCCTCCTCCTCCAGCCTCTATTCTCAAAATTGCTCTCTGCTAGATCTTATCAGTTCACTCCCCAAAAAAAAGATATGAAAAATCTCTCTCTCTCTCTCCAAAATTAGCTCCTCCAATTCACATTCTAAGATTGAGTTCGAGCTTAATTTCAGATATCCGATTAAGTCGAGTTCTTTTACCAAATCGGCATCGGTTCTCTTACGGTGGAACTTAATGGAATCGTTTCTCGAAAATCTGCTACTTCCATTTTGCTGTAACTAAACTCAAAGTTCTGGATTCGATCATGTGATTACTCTTTAACTGAATTAATGGCGTCCATCCGTCGAACTATGTCACTGGCGTATCATGACGGCACGCACATTAACGGCGCCGTCAACTCTCCTTTATCACTTGGCTCGCCCTCTCACAAACTTTTCTCTAACAGCAGCAAATATTCA
Source organism: Erythroxylum incrassatum (assembly GCA_026546855.1). Classification (NCBI taxonomy): domain Eukaryota; kingdom Viridiplantae; phylum Streptophyta; class Magnoliopsida; order Malpighiales; family Erythroxylaceae; genus Erythroxylum; species Erythroxylum incrassatum. The sequence continues at coordinate 2,363 of JANVCL010340902.1, forward strand.
TCTTCTTCCCCGTCGTCGCTTCTCTGCTTCGGTGATTCCTCTCTCCGCAGGTTTATCTCCGCCGCGTTTCCTCCCAAGAAGAAAGGAGGATTTCGTAGATTCTTCTACAGGTGCTTGCCGTTCTTCGTTCTCGGCTTCTTGTTAGGCATTTTCCCGTTTGGCCCTGTGAATTCCGATATCCCACGCCCTGATTTCTCGTTAGAGATCAAGCCGCCGCACGTCGACGTGAGATTGAATGAAGACGACAATCGCGGCGGCGTTGCGGACGACACTTTGGCTGTTTACTCACTGAAACTGGTGGAGGATACGCAAGCGAATTACTCCTCGAGATTCGATTTTTTGCCGAGAAAACAAATTATCGTGGTTACGCCGACGTATAATCGAGCTCTGCAAGCTTATCTTTTGAATAGATTGGGACAGGTTTTGAGGCTAGTGAGGCCTCCGTTGTTGTGGATTGTGGTGGAAATGAAGGCGGCGTCGATGGAGACGGCAGAGATACTGAGAAAAACGGGAGTAATGTATAGACATTTGGTGTGCGCGAAGAATTCGACTAGTGGAAAGGACCGAGTATACCAGAGGAATGTTGCTTTGGAGCACGTTGAGAGGCATCGATTGGACGGGGTCCTTTACTTTGCGGACGATGATAATGTATATTCACTGGAGCTGTTTGAGAGCTTAAGGGAAATCAAGTAAGTCTGTGGATTGCTTTGTTTAAGGATACGGTATGGATGCTATGTGGTTCTCTTATCAGTTCGTCTAAAGAATTTGTTGCGAGAATAGGCTTTGCTCTTCATTGTGAATGTAAGGGTTTATTTCGCTGACCTCTTATGGATTCAGCTTTTATTTAGAAATTTTCCCATGAGTAGTCAATTAATTGGTGATTCTCACTGATCTCTGTTATCTATTTTTGAGTTTAAATGTTCTTTTATTAATTTTTATTTAAGACTTGTAATAATTTACCTCAAATTTTTGTCGTCCTTCTTGCTATTATGCCTGTGATAAAGACGATCCTGTGAGAATTTATACTTTTTTCTATTTCATTTCAAAATGCCCTGCCCTGTTCTAAGAACATTTCTTACTTAAGAAGGAAGGCAGAGTAAACATGAATTTTAGACTAGCTTAGTACCAAAAAGTCCATTTTTGCATCCTTTTCCTTGACATGAATTCCATTCAATCACTATGATTGCTGTTTTGGTCCACCTGATTGGAGCTTTTGCAAGGATAATAAACTATAGAGCTGATAGTTGATAAGCGCACCCTTCCATCTTAGAAGACAGATTTCCTTTGGATAACAAAATTTTTGGCCTAATATGCCTGGTTTTGGTACGATCCAAAACTTGTCTTCAGTTATGTAATTTGTTCGCTTGCTTTAAACATATTATTGTTATCATGCTTGGCTCTCTGCCACTGTAACGCCTTCATTTGCAAGGTTCTAAAACTGTCATACATTTATAATAGCCGTTTTGGCACCTGGCCTGTTGCAATGCTTGAACGAAGCAAAAATAAAGCTATCTTGGAAGGTCCAGTATGCAATGGAAGTCAGGTCATTGGCTGGCACACAAATGAGAAGAGTAAAAGGCTCCGTAGGTTTCATGTTGATATGTCAGGATTTGCATTTAACAGTACTATCTTGTGGGACCCAAAGAGATGGCAGCGTCCATTTTTGCACCCAATCCGACAGTTGGATACAGTGAAGGAGGGTTTCCAAGTATATTCCATACCATGCCTTGTCTTGATGTCCTTTTCATTAAACTTTATTGTTGCTTGTTACCAAAGTTGATGTTTAATTGTTACCAAAGTTGATGTTTAAGTGTCTAACGTGTTAATTATGCTTTATGTAGGAGACAACATTCATAGAGCAATTGATAGAAGATGAAAGTCAAATGGAAGGTATACCATTTAATTGTTCCAGAATAATGAACTGGCATCTCCATCTAGATGCTCGTGGAATTTTGTTTCCCAGAGACTGGCTGCTTCAGAAGAACTTTGACGTTGCTCATCCTGTTAATTGATGATGTTTCAAATGGAAATTTAGCTGCTAAGTTGTGAAGAGGGTATGTTTCTTGAGCACCTTGTTGAAACTCCTTTATTTACTTAATCCAGGTGGGAAGGTTCAAACATGTACTGAGGAATGCTGGCTTAACATTAAGGCTCGGTAAAAGAAAAATAAAGCAGAACAAAGATTTCCCCTCTTTGTGCTACTGCAGCCAAATTTTCATCCGTTTTTACTTTTACCTCAATGGCCCCAAGTACATGACCTATAAATAAAGCCATAGACTAAAACACCATTTACCATATTGAATTTTCTTAGAATTTAAAAGACACTTGACTACTATATGAGTTTCTCTGTTCCCCCAAGTAAGACACTTTTAAATAATTTAGATTATTTCAGTTAATACTGTCAATGAACTTTTTGTTTGAAAATAATGCTCAAATTTGTATATGATAATGTAATCGCTTAAATGTACATAAATATAATATTGTACTTTTCATAGGGATTAGAGTTGATTCTTAGTAACAAAAAAAAAACATTTGAGTAGATTTAATATAAATAAGTTCTGATCCGTTAATCCAGCGCTAACTCTTTGGTTATACTCGTGATTCAATGTGCCATCTTCTTTTCATGGCCAAGGCTTAGGTCGAGTCTGATATCTGTTCTGTGAACAATTAACTTCAAACTTCTGGTGAAAATGCTCTTACCTTGCTTATATTGTTTTGCAGTTTCACTTCCATCCTTGTTTAATGGCAACACCTAAGCATAGTGCTGTGGCATCTGCACCTTCGCCTCCAAACTACATTGTAAGATGCTTGGAAACATATGACAAGGAATTTTTTTATTTTTTTTATTTTGTCTTTGAACTTCTTGTGTTTGTTTAGCAGAAATTGCATAGCTTAATATTCTTTCACAGAATGAAATTAGTTTTTGTTGTAGGTTTAAGCTTTTTGTTTATTGGGTATATTTTTGGAATCCATGACCCTCCAAGTGGGAAGGCGTCTCTAATGTTGGGGAGTTTTCTGATCTTTCTTTATTTTTCATTTTCTTTTCTCGAGTTTATAGGTTCTTCGTTAGAATGTATCCAGCTTTGTGATCTTTTTGTTGTTTCTTATGCTCTGCTGTGGTAGAATATTATTTTGGGTATTGCAGAGTCCATTCTACTGAAGCCGATGGACACTCCTGAAGCCTAAATAGAATGCTGTTATAGGAAAATTCACCCCTTCGATTGTGATACTGTTCTTAAATTGTCTTAAGTTTATTCGTTACTAGTATTGTGTAGAAAGTGAAGAATCCAAGCTGATTGTTGTTAGATGCACATATAATGTCAGTATATCTTTTTGTTTTCCCTTTTTGTTTTGAGAAGTCCAAATGGATTGTCAATTTTAGTTATTGCATTACCTATTTACTGTCCCTGCATCAGATTCATTTAATGCTTTCCTAGGCAGTTAGAGGGACCGAGCAGGACTACACGGAACGTGAGCTTGTATTTGAGGGCAAATAAGCCAATATTTATCCTTTTTGTGTTGCGTTAAAATTCGTCTAAATACTTACGAAATAGAAGATGACCGATCAGACTATTGTGTGTTTATGCTACTTTAGATTGTTTTACAATAAGACGCATTTGATGATATATTTCATTATAAAGCATGATCTTAAAAATGTTAAAAGAGTTATTACTTTTATCCAATATTATTTATATTTTTGAAAACACTTAATACTTTAATGTTTCTTTTCAAGATTTACCTTATAATAATGCTTTGTTTTTCATTTATAAATCTCATTAATTACAATCTCAAATATGATCTTTATCATATGATATAAAAAGTACTCACTGCTACACTGTTATAATAAATAAAATTAGTTTCTAATTTTCATCAAAATTACCATGACGTCTCCCTTATTTGTTTCTTAATTTCCATAGAAAAGGAAGAACAGGATCAGAGGATAAAACTGACGCTCTGACAGAAGGACACGTTTGTTTCTGTAACTGTTTGAAACAAGTTGTCTCTTTTTCATTGTTATGTTTCCAGATAGAATCTGCAAATAAAACATGTTGCATTTCGTCAACCTGCATGAAGAACAGAAATTCAATTTTATGATCCTCAATAAAGACCGAACTACTATTTAAAAATTACAAATACTTTTGGCCATTTTGATAAAATGATTATAAGTCGTACAACAAAACAGTTCATCCAAAGGCCACAGGGTCCCTCAGCCTTAAAAAGAGGACCAATAATTGGCTTCACAGATGCATTTTTTTCTAGAGCGACAACCTAGCACTGAAGAGCTCCATCGCAGGTAGGAATTAAAGATCAAAATTTCCAAGAAATAATAACTACCCTAAAAGAGAAACAAGGAAAAGGAAAAGAAAACTATGCTACATTCTCTACAGCCGATTGAAGGCTAAGGGTGGGATGAATCAAGTGGAAGCACTTCCCTTGCCATAAACAAGACATATAACTGAAAGCTGAATCTGTTTTAACTTTGGTGGAGTGGCCGGAAGACAGATATTCATGTCTTTCAAGCCAACTTATGTCAGTTTCGGCACCAACCTTATAACTCCCAACAATTTCCCGACCTCCAACGGCTAATTATCAGGTGAGGTTTGTCCCTCGGGCTGACAAAATTGACTCTGAGGATTATACAGGTGAAACATGCGGTTGCTGCTTTTGTGTCTCATCGGCAAGACCAAGAACTGCTAAAGTTGATCTGCAAAAGCAACGAATTCAACAGACCCCATAAAGGCAAAATGTGAGCATTTTAAAAGCATGGAACTAAAGCCTTCAAGTGTGATAAAGAGTTTATTGTGACTATACTAAAACTAAATTAAATCTATGTCCTAAAAGTTAATGTTACGCAACTTAATCATATATTCAAAATCACGGCAACCGAGCTTTCCTCAGAAAACCATCCCACACTGTTCATTGGTCCTAGATCAAAATTCCATTGAACTCAACCTTACCCATCATACGTTCGTAACCCCGCTTTGCACGATAGTTCTTCATAGCAATTTTAGTAAAAATAATATCCTCAATCAAAATGATTTAGTCAACGCAAATTGAGCAATAGATTACATGTTCACGTCACTAATTTGCTCATGCTACTCACAATCCAAAGTTATATAGGCAGTTGATGACAGCCAAATATGACTAGCTTAAAACCAGCTTTTAATTATTTTTATTTTCCAATTATGCTGGCTAAGTCAGCCTAATTAAAGTTCAACCCAAAAATTTGAGCTTATATCTGACCTAATTCATAAAATAGACATAATTATCAAACACAACTTAATCCATTATAAAATTTCCAAATTTAAACTCATTTTTTTTTAATTTGCATTTATACAAAATACAAATAAATATTTAATCATTATCAAACAAAAATAATCTATAAAATTGTTTTAAAAATTAAATATAATTTCAAAATAATATAAACAATAGTCATAATTCAAAACAAAATTAAGTAAATTACGTTTTAATGAGATCTAAATAATATATTTACATGAACATTAACTAATTTAAAATAATTATTAAAACAAAAATTGTAGGTCAAAATAATTCTATTTTTGTTTTTAGTTTTATATAATCTAAACTCAGCCCTAAAATTATTCAAACTTAAAACTCACAATGAATTGGTGTTTTTTAAAATCCAAGCTCTTTAATTTTCAAGTTTAATCCATTGGGCTAAATGGCTTGGATTAATTTGAAGACCCATAAAACTTGGCGTCTAAACTGTGGAAGTAGAGTTGTAACGGCCCACAAGAACTTTACCTAGCTATCGAAGTTCTTATACTCGGCTGGCTTGCGTAACTAGCCAAGGGACCTCTGAGGTTAGCATGTTTGGCCAAAGCACTTTCAAGCTGTGGAGGGGGTAACTGCAACCATAACATATTATAATAAAGACTTTCTACGAATGGAACAAAAGCAAAAAGCGAGTCGTCCTCGCATAACAATCCATAACTCACCTGTAACAATACATGAAATGAATGTGGTCGTGTTTGAGAGACGCATTTCAAGAACCCAACCCATAACTTCGGCATTTTCCACACCTGAACCCAAAACAGGCCGTAAACTCCAAGTTCATAGAGACTGAAAAAGTCTCCAATAACCTTTAAGAGAACCAACATTTTGGCAACAAACCTGTCTGTTCACAAGTTTTGAAAGGACCTCCATCACAAAATCAACCTGAAGAAAATGTATTAGTGTATTCTATACACTTTACGGTCAATATTGAAAAGAGGCAATAACTAAAAAGATCCAAGTATTCTATGCCAAGTTGAACAAAAATGCAGATGAAAATGGCCTATTAATTTATAGGATCAGCCAAAAAAAAAGGGAAACAGATAAGAGTCACAACTGGGCCTTTATGATATTTGTAATACAGGATGAACCTTGTTCTTATTCCATGAACTATAATTTAGCAAAATACAATAACTCCAAGTTTGAGAATTTAGGGGAACAATTTTCAAAGGTACAAATGCATTTGTTCCTAGTGACTAATAAAATTAAAAATATTGTCCCATAATCATTTCAATCTATTCATGGGGCAGACTGACAAATGGATAAAACTCAGTTCAAGTTCAGTTCCCAGCCATGAGTTTGAAATTTTCGTAAGTCAAAAGATCACAAAATTTGGTATCTCCAAAGAAATGCTTGATTTGTTAACCAAGTACCATACAGGTCAAAGTTAACTATGCATAAAAATTAGCAATTGAAATCTGGGACGAAAATTGTTTACTAATTTTCAAGATATATGAATAGGGTAAATATAGTACATAACAATGGAATAATTAAAATTACCAGGGAAGGAAATGCATCAATTGCTTGAATGATTGTTCTCATTAACAGTAATGGCAGAGGCGTTTGATCAACCTGACATGTGAAATAATAAAATACAATACTGAAGCAGCACATAATCTCACACCCTTAATGACCTTTAACATACCATTTGATTCAGGGCTTTTGCCAAGACCTGCTGTGTGAAAACTGTTCGTTGTTCAAAACAAGCTGTACATGCATCTGTTATCTGAATACACAGGAAAGAGATGTCAAACTACTTTTAAATGCAGCATAAAGAAGTGTAGAATAATCTTAGTTAAAATCCATCAAAAACCTTCCAATGTACTATCATAACCATAAACTCAGCTTCAGAATTTGGACTCAATGCGTCTATTTGATATATTTGCTTATTGATATTTTAATCTGGCAAGCTTTCATTTATTTGATATATTTGCTTATTGTCCATCACTTGAATGCAGAACTCATGATTTATGATGTGAAAGTATTTGAAAGCAAACATTTCATTTACTGTAATTATGACTGATAGAGCAACTAATTCAATTATCAATACACTTATATGGTAGAAATTTTAACTCCAGGAATCGAAGAAATAAAAGTTATGTGCCTGGAGGGAGAGAATTGTGGGTTTTGGGTGGGGGGTGGGATGCATATGGGGAAAAAAAACAAAAATTTTAATGAAATTGACATCAGAAGGTCCTGGTCAACAAGTGAATACGTATCTTCCTGTGTCAACTGTAATTTGTTTCAACTTTTACTTCTAGTTGCACCTTTAGGAATGGTAAATCAGCCCTAGCATGGACCCAGCTCGAAGTCAACAAGCCAAGTCCAATTTGACTGGTCGGGCTTGACAATTTTTTTCAATCCCAACCAATCATAGAAAATTAGTCCGAGCACTGGCCAACCCAAGATCAATGGGCCATCCAGGTTTGACCAGACTTGGAAAAAAATTTCAGACTCTGGAGAGACTTCAACATGGATCTTCTATATGACAAAGATAGAGAAATACTAACACTCTAAAAAAGAGAAATTTGCAAAACTAAGATACAATCGTAATACATGCCTTTTTAAGCGCCAGGCCATCTTTTTCAGGACTAATGTCATGAATGGCAACCAAAACTTCGGCTGGAGTTAAAGCTGGACCTGTGTGAGCTGAACCCTGACATGAGGAAGTACAAACTCTCAGGAAATTTGCTACGTTCATAAAAAAAAAAAGAAAAATATGGGTCACATAATTGACAAAACTGGACACTGAATCAACTTTAGTAACCATAGTTTCAGGCAAAATAGCTTTGAGCAAATCACATAAGCAGCAACACCATATATGTGAAAATTTATCTTACACAAATATTCTATATTTTGTAGTATCATTATATATGTTTACATGAAATTCCGTATTCTTTATATAAAAAATGTGGGTATTTTAAAAACATAATATTATCCTACTATAAAAAATGATAATATCCTTTGCTAAAATCCTGGTACACTTTCTTTGAGTCCATACATATGTATGCATTATGGGCAATTACATAAAATTATAAACATGCTTTCCCTTTGCCCTTGCAGCTTGTTGAGACTAGGTTCCAGCAAAAATATAGTAAGAAGAGGGCCGATACGAAAGGGAGCAACACAGGTAATAAGTGAGGAGTTGTGAGGGTAAATTGGGGAGTAAGAGGGTGAGAGTTAGTTAGGAGGAGGGAATATAAGGTTGTTAGGGGCAGAATGATGGGCATTCAGTTATGATATTGTGATTGGTGATTGTAAGGAGGTTCAGCTAGCCCTCTAAGTCTAGCTAGGGAATAATAGTTACCGATATCCAGTGGCGAAGCCAGGAATTTGTTTCAGGGGGGGCAAAATTTTTTTAATCCAATCCACCATGGGCAACGACATTCTTTTAGGTGAGCAACCTCTATATGTATATATATCTTCTTTAATAAAAAAAAATTTGAGGGTGGGCAAAGCTGTAGCTTCGCTACTGCCGATATCCCATTCATTTCTACTTCATTCTTGTTCTTGTTCTATGCTGTGTGTGTTTGCTTGAAGTGCAGGTTTCGGTATTAGGAGTTGAACACTGTTAGAGTAAGAGGTCTCTAACAAATTGGTATCAGAGCGAGGTGGTGATAGGGAATGGTATTTACGAGAATGGAAGCTAGGGTCGATAACGTGGAGAAAGAGATGTTGAGGATATTGCCGGAGTTGAAGCTAAGTTTGATAAGGTGGCAGGACACATTGCATCTATATTCGAATCCTGAGGAGAACGGAAAATAAGGGGAAGGATAAGGAAGTCGCCGGAGAAGTTGAAGAAATATCGGAACAAAAATTCGAGGGAGAGACTTCCGCACAAACTGACCAGATGCGAGGGGAGAAGAGCTATCGGAAGCTTGAAATCCCTCTGTTCTACGGAGAGGATCCTTTTGGCTGGGTGTTTCGGGTGGAGCATTATTTTGAGCTGAACGGCGTGCCACATGATCGGTGGTTACCAGCAGTAGGAGTGTGCATGGAAGATGAAGCTCTAAGTTGGTATCAGTGAAGGCAAAACTGGTCACCAATATCTGAATGGGGAACGTTTAAGAGAGCAGTGATACGAAGGTTCGTGAGTTCAATAGTGGGAAATCCATTTTCGGAATTGCTGAAAATTCAGCAGACAGGAACAGTGGCTGATTATAACCAGAGGTTTGAGGTGGTAACGTCGATGTTGAGGGATGTATCAGTGGAGGTGGTAACAACAGCCTGTATGAACGGGTTGAAGGACGACATAAGGGCTGAGATCCAGGTGGCTCAACCCGATTCGTTAGTTCAACTAATGGAGCTGGCCCAGATGATGGAAGGTAGAAACTGGGCTTTGTTGGAGCAGCCCTTCCGCAGCAACAAAATACCACGACCAATTGGTGGGTCGGGGACGTCGGGTTCCAACACATGGGGCGTGAGGAGTGCTCCGTCGATTAGCCCTAACCCGTCGATTAGCCCTACATATCCGAAGAAGTTACTCAGTCTTTACCAGAGTTGGAACTATCGGTTGCTTCTCTCAAAGGTATATTGGGTCCTCAAACTCTCAAGCTCAGGGGGGTCATTTCCGAAATAGAAGTCATAATCTTAGTTGACAGTGGCGCATCGCATAACTTCATCAGACGAAGGTTAGTAGACGATTTGAAGATGGATGTGTGTGGCACGAAACCTTGCAGGGTTAGATTGGGGAATGATTGTCGGGTGCAGAGTGCGGGTATTTGCAAGGGGGTAGAGCTCCATATACAAGGTATGTTGGTGAAACAAGATTTCTTTCCTTTTGAAATGTAGAGTGTCGATGTCATTATTGGGGTGGCATGGCTGGAAACATTAGGAGACATCCTGCTCAATTGGAAGAAGCAGATAATGAAGTTCAGTCATGGGGGCCAGCAGATCAAACTATATGGAGAGATGGGGTCGAAGCCTTCTGTGACCTCACTCAAGACTGCTGTCAAACTATTACAGCATGGGGCAGAAGGGTTCTTGCTGGAATATGACAGACAGGGAGAGATAAATGAAGAAATGGAAGAAGTTGAAAGGGAGATACTAACGTTGGAAAGGATACAGAGTGACAGCCATGTAGAGTCGTCAGTAGGGGAAGAAATCCAGAAGGTATTGCTGAAGTTCAAAAGAGCCTTTGATCCTACTACTAAACTTCCACCGAATAGGGCTATTGATCACGTTATCCCGCTGGAACCTGGGTCCAAGCCACCAAATGTCAGACCCTACAGGTATCCTTATTATCAAAAGAATGAAAGTGAGAAGTTAGTGAGGGACATGCTGGAATCAGGGATCATCAGACCAAGCAACAGTCCTTATTTTAGTCCAGTGCTGTTAGTAAGAAAGAAGGATGGTGGATGGAGGCTGTGTGTTGATTATAGAGCCTTAAACAGGTTGACAATACCAGATAAGTATCCAATTCCTTGTATTGATGAGATTTTTGATGAATTGGGAAGGTCCAAGATCTTTTCTTAGATTGATTTGAAGTCGGGATATCATCAGATCAAAGTGAAGGAGGGGGATATAGCCAAGACAGCATTCAGAACTCATGAGGGGCACTATGAATTCATGGTAATGCCCTTCGGACTCATGAATGCTCCAGCAACTTTTCAATCTCTGATGCATGACTTATTTAAACCCCATCTTAGAAAATTCATCTTAGTTTTCTTTGATGATATACTAGTTTATAGTGTAAGCTTAGAAGATCATTTGAATCACCTCCAAATAGTGCTTCAAATTCTGATTGATAATCAGTTAGTAGCCAACTTGAAGAAATGCAATTTTGGGCAGAACAGATTGGAGTATTTGGGGCATTTCATTTCTGCAGAAGGAGTTTCAGTAGATCCTAACAAAATTGCAGCCATTGTCAATTGGCCTGTTCCAAGGGATGTTAAAGCACTTAGAGGATTTTTGGGGTTATTAGGCTATTACAGAAGATTTGTTAAGGCATATGGGAGTATAGCCAAGCCACTCACCAATCTGTTATGTAAAGATAAATTCCAGTGGGATGATTCAGCACAAAAAGCATTTGAAGCAGTCAAGCACTTGCTGACTACGACACCTGTGTTGGCAATGCCAGATTTCTCCAAACCTTTTGTAGTGGAGACAGATGCATCGGGGGTTGGCATAGGAGCAGTACTAATGCAGGAGGGTAGACCAGTGGCTTACTTAAGCCAAGGACTCTCAGCCAGAAACTAGCTGAAACCTGTTTATGAAAGGGAGTTGATGGCCATTGTGTGGGCAGTGCAGAAATGGAGGCATTACTTGATGGGAAGACACTTTACCATACGGACAGACCAGAAGAGCTTACATTTCTTGACTGATCAGAGGTTGTTGGGGAAGGAGCAGCAGAAATGGGTTACTAAGTTGTTAGGTTTCAGGTTTGATATAGTTTACAAACCGGGGGCAGAAAACAGAGCAGCAGATGCTCTGTCGAGAAAGGTTGAAACTGAGTGTAGGGCTTTGAGTATGGGGTTCCATGATGAGCTGCAGCAGTTAGAAGACAGGGTGCAGCAAGACCCTAAGTTAAGAAGTATTGTACAAGATTTGTTGTTGCAGCCGAACAATCATCCTTCATACAAGTTGATAGGATCAAGGCTCTTCTATGAAAATAGACTGGTATTGCCTGCTGAGGGATCCCACATACAGAAGATGATCAATGAGTTCCATTCCACTCCCATAGGAGGACATTCAGGGTATTTCAGAACTTATAAGAGGTTAGCAAATGTTGTCTATTGGCAGGGTATGAAATCTGATGTGAAGCAATTCATCATGAGTTGTGAGGTGTGTCAGAAGAACAAATATTCTGCACTGAAGCCTGCTGGTCTCCTACAGCCCTTACCCATCCCCACTCAGGTATGGGAAGAAATTTCTATGGATTTCATAAGTGGTTTACCTAAAGCAATGGGAGTAGACACTATATTTGTCATTGTAGATAGGTTCACCAAATTCAGCCACTTCATAGCCCTCAAACATCCCTACACTACTAAACAGGTGGCTGCCCTCTTTATTAAAGAAGTAGTGAGACTCCATGGATTCCCTAGGATGATTGTGTCAGATAGGGACAGATTGTTTATGAGTACCTTTTGGCAAGAAATGTTCAAGCATTCGGGCACCACTCTACACATGAGTTCTGCATATCATCCACAGACGGATGGTCAAACGGAGGTAGTAAACCGATGCTTGGAAACTTATTTAAGGTGTTTTGTCAGTGATCATCCTAAGGAGTGGCCTAAGTGGTTGAGTTGGGCTGAATATTGGTTTAATACCACTTACAGCAGTGCCATTGGAATGACTCCATTAAAGGCACTCTAGGGCAGAGAACCACCCACTCTCTTCAAGTATACTGATGAGGGGTCATTAGTGGAAGATATCAACCAACAGTTAGTGGACAGAAATCAAATTCTAGAGGAGCTAAAGTCTAACTTGTTGAAGGCACAGCAGCAGATGAAGTATGCTGATTCCAAAAGAAGGCCGTTGACTTTTGAAGTTGGTGATCTGGTTTATTTAAAATTGCAGCCCTACAGGTTTAAATCCTTAGTTGTCAAGAGCAATGAGAAGCTTAGCCCAAGGTATTATGGGCCTTATCCGATCACTGCTAAGGTTGGGGAAGCAGCCTATCAAGTACAATTACCTACTACTGCCAAGATTCATGACATTTTTCATGTCTCCCAACTTAAGAGAGCTATTGTTCCTATGGAGCAATCTCAGCCCTTGCCTTCTTTTCTGCATGAAGACATGCAGTTGAAGGTGGAACCAGCAGCCTTAGTTGGAGTTCGCAGAAGAATTAATGGGGAATTGGAAGTCTTAATCCGATGGAAGGATTTACCAGATTTTGAGACCACATGGGAGAAGTTTGATTTCATCAATAATCAATTTCCTTCCTTCCACCTTGAGGACAAGGTGAGTTCTTTTGGGGGGAGTATTGTTGAGACTAGGTTCCAACAAAAATATAGTAAGAAGAGGACCGATACGAAAGGGAGCAACACAGGTAATAAGTGAGGAGTTGTGAGGGTAAATTGGGGAGTAAGAGGGTGAGAGAAGTCAGGTGGGAGTCAGTTAGGAGGAGGGAATATAAGGTTGTTAGGGGCAGAATGATGGGCATTCAGTTATGATATTGTGATTGTAAGGAGGTTCAGCTAGCCCTCTAAGTCTAGCTAGGGAATAATAGTTACTGATATCCCATTCATTTCTACTTCATTCTTGTTCTTGTTCTGTGCTGTGTGTGTTTGCTTGAAGTGCAGGTTTCAGTATTAGGAGTTGAATCAATGTTAGAGCAAGTGGTCTCTAACACAGCTCTTATGTTCATGAATATAAACATTAAAATTGAATCATGTAAAACCATATATACCCCCCTCCCTTCTCTTACCTCTACTTTCATATGACATCAAACATCAATTTCACACATGCTTGATATTATAAATGATTCAAGACCATTAAAATATAATATTGGTATTCATCACAGCTAAATATGGTCCAAAATATAGAAGTAATTGTATACACAACAAATAAAGGTGTCATCTGAGATAAGTGATAGTAATCTTGCACAAAAGTTAAAAACTTTCCACATACCTGTAGTATATGAGCAATTGCCATCTGGAACTTTTCTATTGGGAGAGCAACAAGTCGTGGGAAAATAGGTAAAACCTGTCATAGATGATCATGAAAAACGTATGATATGAACATAAAGGACAAATATCATAATGAGAACATGAATATAACAATTCTCAAGAAGTCTAATAAAACATGTTGTGAGTAAAAACACAATAAATATTGATCTCTCACATCAAAAAAAACACCTTGTAACAAAATAACATTAGATACGTCTTCCATTTGTGCTTGGGAGCCTTTTTATCTTTCCAATCTAAATGTTCCACCTTTTTTCTAACCCATAAAAATGCACATACTAAGTCACAGTAAATTCAGATCTAACCCTCCAAATTCCCAATTGAAATTTCTTACATGAGTCTTTTAATTTGTAAGATACTTCTCTTTTAATTATTTGACATCTTTAGTTCAGTATGACCATATAAGAAACTGGGTATACATAATTAATAAAATTGTTTATCACCCAATTTGACTGTATTAAATTTTAAAGCAAGGTTGGACAATAAATCAAGTAAGCAGGTTAAAAGCATAAAATAATAAGGCATGATGACAAACGTAAACAACCAAAATTAAATTTAACCTGGCTGACAAAGTCATTGGTTGCCTAATTACTACACACAGCATGCTGTGGTTATTTTTGTGTTCCATATTACATAACATAACAGATTAGGTGAGTTCTTCCTGAGAGTTGGTCAGGATGCCTAGAATTTTATATTACGAACTATAGACATCATCCAGGAAATAAGCCCATGTTTTCTTTGAAGCTACTACACAGAAACACATTTCAAAATCAACTTGATTACACATCCAAATTTGTGATGAATGTGAAGAAAGAGAAAGGACAAGGATATAACTAAATGTGGAATTTTAAAGCTAATGATGAAGTTGAGTTTCTCAAAACATTATCAATGGCATTCATATTGGAGAAAAACACCAGCACACATGAAAAGATACCAAAGAGCAGTAGTCATGGTTTGCTTAAGGCTAAATGTTTGTAGAGATCCTCTTTCCTATTTTTTCTCCTCCTCTGCAGGGGAAAGCTTATGTTATGAAGCAAAAGATGTCTTTCATACAACTAAAAGCCCTTAACTTATAACCTATAAGTCATGATTCATGATTTTTTGTTACTTTCTGAAAGGAAACCTCTATCCACAAAGAAAGTCTAGTAGTTCATCACAGATCCCAAATAGAGAAGGCTTATCATAACTTCAATCAGAACTGATAAGGTACTTCTATTCACAAGGTTGATACCTGATGAACAAATAAAAACTAAGTGCAAAAGTAGACAAAAAAGGAAGAAAGGAAAGAGAAATGGAAAAGGTGGAGCAGACCTCATCCTTGGAAAGTGAGGATAAAATCGGGATAAGAATTGTAGCATCCTGCACAAAATTTTAAGTCAGAAGGTGACTGATCAACAGCTAATTATTAGGAAATCATAATGCCCAATATAACAGAACAACCAACAACCTTCAACTTAGTCTCATATAAGTGCTTCACAGTGTTTATCAAATCCGAAGAAGGTGTCATTTCCTGACTCAATACTTGCAGCACCTTGCCAGATAACAAAAATTCAATCAGTATCATTGATCATCAGAACATATTTGAAAGAATAAATGTTGTTGATGTTGAAGATTAAATTACCAGCATCAAGAGATTTTCACATCCTTCTGGTGGATTAGATATTATACGAAGCAATTCAGAAAAAGATGATCTGAGAGCCCTTATAAGAATTGGAATATGCCGGTGCATAGCCTGCATCACAAAGAAAAAATAGTTAAGCTGGACAAGGACAATTATCATTGTAAGCACTAGTTTCAGCTCTCCCAAAAGAACAAAGAAGGGCAGAACACATTGTACTGTCCTAATGTCATAAAACATTGAATACCAGCACAAAGAAAACTTTATACACATCCGGCAGGAGCATTTGCCATTTCTGTCAAGACAATTCTTTTCAGATACATATAGTTTTACGGTATCTAATATAGAATTAATGATAATCACTTACAATCAAGGGATGTAACATCAGGTATTGAGCTTAGGAAAATCGATCTTCAACTCAACGTGGTTTAAACAGGAATGTTAAAACCAGGGCTTAGAACCATGGAGCTCAAGATATCAAAGGCTAATGTGGATGACACAAAATGTAGCCCTATTCTGAACATCAAATGAGGCTAACCGTACTAAGACATGCGTACTAATTTGACATATAAGCCGACTAACACAATACAATATTCAAGTTCATATATGTGATATAAGTTTGGATTAAGCTAAACTTCTTGGCATAAATTTGTTGTGAGGAATAAATGCAGACCTGCTTTACAGATTTTGGCGCCCGCCCATAGACATCAAATGCAAGTTGCAGAAGGCTATGTTTCTGAGAGTAAAGACATATCTTTCAGCATTATTCAAGAATGAAAAGAAGTTTATAAGAACTTCTAAGAATCATGGTGCATCCTGGCATCCTGACCTTTGTGCATAAAGCAAAAAATAAAGAAATCAACCGTTGTGCTTCAGGTAATGAAATGGTTGAAGAACTTTGGACCAGAAGCTGTGGAGTTCTCATGGAATCATTTTCACCGCTTCCAGTATCCAAGGTCTGAGGGCCACTAACTGATATTTCCTCATTTCCAACCTGATAAAGATTTCAAAAAAAGAATAATGTGATCTCTCTCAAAGATTTTCAGTAGAGAATAAAGATCTTTCTCTCTCACACACTCACACAAACACATACATTAAGTTTTCAATTAAAATTGGTGTAGAAGTTCTTAAAACCCAATAGCAAGTAGAAAAGCACAATTAACAATGTAAGCTGCTCCTTTTCCTGGTCTGTGATATGTATCACTAGTTCACTAGGAGCTCAAGATTGCATGGTAATGACGTATGGGTGCATGAGCACTGACGTTGACACCTTCTAGCCTTCAAAGTACCAAACTTTCAGTCAAAAAAGGGCCGTTTCATCTCCTTATTCATGAGGTCTATTATTCATAATATCAAATATTCATCTTCCTTTAAGATCCTTTACGGATTGTTCCTCATAAATCAACAAATATGTTGCCAAAATTTTAAATGTCAAGAAAAATCATATAGAATATACTCCATACCTCCCCTTCTCTTTGGTCAATTGATCCTGATTGTGGAAGTTCTAGGTCAGAAATTTGCTGATTCACTGCAGAGAGCAACATATTGACTGCAAATTGCTCGATGTGTTCTGTTATGTAGTCAAGCTGATAGAGTTTATTCGCTACCTATAGAACACAATTTTTTTTCATCTTAATAGCTGATGAAGTTTAAAAGAAGTCAAGACACACAGCTGACCAACAGCAAGACATTAAAACAAAGAACAGAAGAAACATACCAACCGGACAGCTTTTGCCCGTATATCATCTTGTGTATGAACAGCACACTGCACCAGAATATTACTTACATGAGTGAAAATTGCAAATTCAATTATATACACACAATTTATGCAAAATTTGGCCCATAAAAATGATGACCAGCTTACCCCATGCTTTTACTAGAATAGTATATGACCATTTCTTTAGCCTCACCCAAGAGCTTAAACTTTTTAGCTGAAAGATTTCTTGGCATGAGATTAGGGCCTTGTATGGCTACAAGATCTCAAGTTCAAACCACATTGCCTAGCCTTTGCTGAATCTATTATTTGTTGTGATTTGTCCACACTTCATGCGAGGGAGCAAGTTACATTTGTTTACATTTGGTATCAGATGGCATGTTAAGAGTAACTTATGAAACCAATTCTTGCGTCTCAACTACAACTTAAGCTTTTAGGATAAATAACTTCTTGAAAGCCTCTAATATCTATTGAAAAGCATCTTTGAGAGACTCTGAACCCCCTGCTCACTTGTTATAACATCAGAGAGGAAAATACAAACTGACTGTTCAACTAGATGTTAATGAACTAGAGAAGAAATGACAATAGCCTCAAAGTCAATGATAGCAGCCAATAAATTGCTGGGAAGGGAAACAGACTTTCACCACATTCCTTGTAACCAATAGACTCTGACAAGCAACCTACAATCTTTAAAGTCCTTTAATTTTGGAAGAAGTATGACAATCAAGGCTGGAGTTTATGTATAGGGAAAGGAACAAAGGATAATAAGGAAATGGAACATACGCAATGATACATAGGAAAGGAAAAGAGAAAACAGTCTATTCTATTGCAATAGGTCATAAACATGGACATGATCAGCTCAAATATGTATTAACTCAATTATGAAAGTGGTATCATTAAGGGAAATAACGGAACCAGAAGATATTCAGCCAGCATCGATAACTCAGAATCACTCATTTCCACAGTTGCTCTTTTGTTTTACTCAAAACAATCTTGAACACAAAGGAAGATCATGATCAAGAAACTAAATATTAGTGTGTGTGTCTCTCTGAAATTCAAAGAAAAAAAAGAACAAATCTTCTCAGACCCCTTTGGCCTCCAGTATCATTATAGTCAGTCAGTCACCCCTGATAAGTCAAAATCAACTAATTAAGTAATTTAAGATTTCATTAACCAAAAAACACATTGAATTGAAGGATCTGTCATTTTAAATTCATACTCCCTTAGAAGTTGGGAGTCGTAGACTATACCTAGTTGCAAAAAGATGAAAAAGTGACAAGAAGCCAAATAATGCAATGATATAAATCCAAACAACCCTGAGTTTTGACAGATTACTCTGAGAAGCAGCACAGTCGATATACCTTTAAAGCAATATCTAAGCATGCCTGTCGATGGTTTGGACGTCCCAAAATCAAACCCCACACAGCACCAAGTCCCTGAGTGACACGCTCACCATCTCGGACCTCTTTCCCACTGGAATCTACAACATCAGAACAGCAGAGATCATCTAATAACTTTACTGCTGACGGTGGCAATAGTGGAACTTCACCAAGAAGTCTACTAAATGACTTGTCTGAAGCAGGGAACGCATCCAGCAAAGATTTGGCCTACAACAAGAGAGTCAAATAACTCTAATTCTCACACTAATTATTTGCAATCATGCATTCTAATATCATACTTACCACTTCCAAGAGGATTTTATCATACAGAACAGTCATCTGTGAAGAGTTTCCAGTATCTGGAACCATGAGAGAATGTAGATGGTATAGTATATGCATCACAAGCTCATGCCCCTGAGAGTCAAACCAGTACAGATAAATAAAACAATACTTGACATGAAACATAATCAACAAGCAGACAGCTCAGTTCTTCGTAGTGCTCTAATTCAGTTGTTGGCAAAAATAAAAGAACAATAGATGACATGCAACTGCTGCATGTGTAATGGTATCCAAATGAATTAGAATTATTCATGCCATCAACCAAAAATTACAACTGCAACGTCAGAGAAATATGTTAACTACCACAGTATTAATTGAATGATACATGAATGTTTAATGGTCCATTTTTAATACCATTAGATGCTATGGCTGCAGCCAGACCAATGCATAGAGTTGACAAAAAGCTTTTAGCATCATTCATACAAATTCAATGATTGAACCCTCTAAAGCACATTCACACACAAGATGAATGAATTCACACGTTGAGTGCATTAGCTATATTAGTTGACAACCCAGACAGCACTACAATTTTAAAACTTGTCAACAAATTACAAGGGATCTCACAAGAAAATACCTTGTACTGTCGATAATCCACAAGTATATGCTTTTGCAGCATCACAATAAGCTCATCATGTGTATCAATCTGGAAGGGAAACAAAGCAACATTGCAAATAAAATTAAGAGGCAACATATGATCTGATAATTGCATCCAGTGTGATCAGCTGCAAGAACTGTAGAGAGAGGTCTAATATAGAGAGCAGCACTCAAAATGACTGGAAGGAATTCTTTTAATCTGATGCCTCAAGCACAAATACAGGTCCTAATCCTACCCCAATAGCTACAAAGACTGCAGAAAATAACCATACAAGAAATAACTCATCAGCATAATGACTTGCTGCTATAGACTGGATTAAAAAACAGAACACTAGGTTGATACTACAAGAGGCTATGGGTAGAGTTCAATTAGACAACGGTGGCGACAGCAAAGACAAATTAATATAGCATGAGGTTTTACAGACTATACGTCTAGTAAGCATGAGGATCACCAATACATACTTGAGATGACCAGATTAAAATGTCAGCTGTAGAAAATTGAAATATCAATAAAATGTCAGCTGTAGAAAATTGAAATATCAATTTCTTATTCTAACCTAGCTTCATAACTTAGGATGCAACCAATGATAACTGGTGATTTAAAATATATACTGAAGAGATACCAAAGCAAATTTTAATTCATGAAAGCACCCGTGTTTTTCTCAAGATATCAAAGTTCTTGGATACTAGATCTGTCATTTTATAGAAGGACTTGAGGATCTCTTATATAAAACTTAGAAGGACACAGTTTGCCAGAATGCCAAATAAGAAGTTCAAATCAAGTAATACAATAATTCTGAACAGATGATGATAAAAGGGCGGTAAACTTCTGAAAAGTGTTGTGCATTAGAAAATTTTTTGCTGCTACCTGAGCAATCAATCGAGCAAGTAATGCCATGTGTGTCTGACTACAATCCACCATGCACAAATTCCTGTAGGATTCAACAATTCGTTCAACTGACAAATTTCTGACATTTAGTAGCTCATCTTCGTTGAACTCAACATATGCTGGAAGCTGAGGTAACTCCTGACATGTATCTTCTGGTGCAGATTTGTTTGAGTCAACTGGAGACTGTTGATCGGATTCCATTGAAGATAATGGCTCAGCACCATCTCCCAATTCCACATCTGAAAACTTCGATGCAGCAGACTCGTCATCAACAGCATGATGTGGAGAGAGTGGGATTTCTGAAGAGGCATTGACCTCGGAAGTTAGGATATCTTCTTCAGCTCTACTACAAACCACCTCTTTAGGGCTGACATGATCAATTTCAGATACCAGCGGGTCCACCATATTCTTATCATCTCTTGTTTTGTTTGAAGTCAGAACTGCCGGGGCATTGTCTTCAGACATCACAATAGGAAGAGAACGAGCCTTGTTCAAAGAAAGGGAACTTTCAAGTTCAGCTTGTAGGGTACCAGCATCATCCACACAAGTTGAGGTTACTCCAACTGTTGTTGGAGTACGCCGTGGATCCAAGCGACGTGGATCCTGTAAAAGCCCTCTGTAAAACTTTGTGAAAAAGAAAAAAAGAAAAATCTGATATTGTACTAAACATATGTGGAAAAAAAACAAAGCCAATGATTATTACTCTTCTTGGATCACGTTTAGAATCTGCAGGTGAATTGTTAGTGGTGGACAAGTCGGAAAATGGTGAATTGGTTGCTGTAGCCGCTGAAATAGGTAGTTGTGCAGCAGGATGATTATTTATTTTGTTTGGCGATGGTGCCACAATTTGTGTTGGACTACTTAGAGAGCCAAGTTGGAGAGTTACTGGCCATGCTAGAGATGGGGGGCTCTTAGGCAAATGCCTCATATTAGTCACGACAATATCAGCAAGCATTTCAGGATCCATCCTGGATATGAGGAGTTTAAGTGATTCAGCGCCTTGCTCTCCCTCGCCAAGCATCACACCGATCATTTCAATCACACTACTCACTTGCTCTGCAGGAGTCAAATCACTATCTAACAAAGGAACACTACAAGATACACCATTAGCTAAAAGAGAATCTCTTTCAGAACCATTTATGTTCACTTGTGCAGCTTCAGAACCATAACGAATTCTCTTGGAAGTCACTTCAAGACCGTTAGCTGGCTCTTCATTTTCCAGAGGCATAGATCTTTTCCTAAACTGCTCCCCAGAAACTAGGTATTGACTTGAGGGTTGATCATCCTGATGATAATAATTGAATTTAACCAAGGCAATGGTTACTTGGAACAACTAAGTATTATATTCAGAAAGGAAAAGGAAAATCATAACCATGATAACTGTATAATCATAAATATAATTACCCGGCCACATCTAGCATCGCGTGAAGCACGTTCATTATTTCTAATCAGTTTGTCGACCTGACGAATAACTTGATCTGCAGCATCCCCAGCATTCATCATGCGTAAAGCCTTAAGTAGTCTATCTCTTGACTGGAATGGAGTAAAATGTTTCAGGATCTTAGACATGAAATCAAATTGCAGTAGCAGATTCCAGATTAAAGAATATGTTCGTAACAAAGCATTTCAATAGATATTTAGTACATATTTGAAGTTTGCTTTATGCAGTAATAGTTGAATAACTTTATATTCATGAGTGAAGTTTTGCTATTAATGTGTGCTTTGGAGATTCAATATAAGTCACTGACAGAAATCAGTCAGAATAGGGATAAAACTACACAATTCACCCAAATATGTTATACAAGGCAGAAAAAAGGAAATTTAGGAAAGACTACACAGAAAGAACTTGACCTCTATGATGGTTGGATAGGTGCACCGCAAGAATCCCAAAAAGGCAGTTTTCAAGGAGTAACGTGTACTTGCACTGTGACCACTCCTGATCGTCTCACTATTGGGATCAAAACTGAGCAATGCAGAAAGAATCCTATCATAGTGGACAGGTCTTTTCCTCGCTATGGCAGCAAGACTGGCAAGCAAATAGATATTGTATTAGGCAGAAAAGTTATATCTACAAGAGCAGTAAGAGGTTTGCAGAGTTGAGTACAACTGTAACAAAAGAATACAATAAATTGGCCATAAAGAAAACAGGAGTACGAAAATAGTGAATAAGAAACAGATCTAACCAAACACAGACCATAAGATTCACAAAAACAGATGCAAAGTGGAACAAGGAAAAAAGTACATATCAGTAATTTATAGACAACCTAAAAGAAACTCATATGCAAGCACATATCTGCTTGAGCATATGGACTAAACAGAAGCTATTGCACAGACAAATATTAAGAGGTAGTCATCACTGGAAAATGATCCACTCTCCATGACTCTTAAAACAATTGCAAGATAGATTTGTAGTATCAAAATGTTTGAACAAAAAACCTGACCGACATACAAGATCATGACCATTCTGATGCAGAACATTGCATCAACTCAATGCAACGACCCTTTCCAACAGTCCAACAGAAAACATATCAACCCACTTACAAGACAAACTCCAGATACGTTTTAATGGCTTATTTTGCCGTGCAGTCATTCAACTATGCCATTTAATTCTAAAATTGAACGGAATATCTACAATCATGGAAGTAAAGGTAAACAACCAAGTGAGGAGAATTTATTAATGGAATAAATCCGACAGGATTCGTGATTACAAAAGCTGTCAGTAAAGCTACTCATATATCTATTACAAGAATCAAGAACAATATCAAAATCCCACTGAAACTCTCATAGCACCCACTAAAAATTTTCTAATGCTTAATAGTATGTTTAAAGAATTACCATGTATTGTTGTATGCTTGTCTTCTTGAAACTTATTGTGTTTCTCCAAATTCTTAACTTAAGTGCAAAAAATCAAAGAACAAAGTCAACTTTCCTAACACCGGATGAAACATATACTACTACATACAAAACCTCCAGTTTGAAATACTTCCATCGCTGCAAACATACATAACCATTATCTGCTGAACTTTCTATCTGGCATTGGCTACCAAAAAATTCGAGACTTTTTCAGCCTAAATAATATATCTGTAAGTACTATGTTCCTGAAAATCACATGGTGCACCGTAGGTATTAATCTAGCTTCACTTAGACTGTCATATTGACCATCAATAAACAGGATCACAGGCACCATGTTTGACCTCACCAAAATGCTTCAATCACTTCAAAAGCCAACATATTAGCTAATGTGAGAGCGCCAACTCGAACAATTCTCATAATGAAAGGTTTCTCTACGTTATCTCCCTGTACTGGCTTCATGCGAAACTGGCTGACTGCTCTTCAATAAACTCAAATGATCACAGAGACTAGGGGATTGAAACAATTACTAAAATCTCAACCCTACTCTGAAACTTTCTTGTTTGCCTTACCTTGGCAGCAGTTAGCTCCTGATGTCGTTCAAATACTAGGTATCAGATGGCTTCATAAGGACTATCAGAAAGAAAAGTCCAAACTGATCTAGAGAAGAAGCCTTTTTACTACAAACTGATATGAAGCTATAAAGGCTGTATTTTGACAAAGGTTGGCAAGTGGCATTAAACCAACTGGAAGTCTATTTACTGTAAGTGTCAAGCATAGTCTCAAACATAGTAAGACCATCTCAACAGCACCCTTTACCTATAAAAGATGTGCACATGCAATAAAGCAGGATAACAAGAGTGGAATTATTTATCTAAAAGACATGCCAACAATTGAAGCTTCCGGAATTCTGAGACTACTGTAGAGAATGATAATTTCATGTCACTTCCTAAGAAAGAAAGCATATCAAACATAAAAGTATTTGTTCTGCTGCACGACATCGACAATGGATCCATAGCCACATGGTCATGCACCTCAAAGTTATAAGGTTCCTAGTATCACCAAAGGCACAAGTCACTGCCAAACCAAGTAGTTTAGCAAATATCAACACCAATAGTACATAATTCATCATCTATGCATAAGAGTCTAGTGAAATCCTTAGAAGCAATTTTCACTGCATCCTGCAGTGCTTAATTCATTAGAGTTTTTGTCAGGTCGTATTGCAATAGCAAAGAGGTGGCCAGGCATGCACTGACAGTCAGAATTGCTTTCTTTTATCCTACCCTGGCTCTCAGCAGGATCCTTTTGCAGTTGAACAATAGTCATCAAGTGATTATGTTCATAAACACATTTGAACTACATTATCCAAAACTAAGCCTTGTATAACTAGTGTGTATCAGACTGACAATGGTACCAAGTAAGTTTATTATTCATTAATGAATCTCAGTTAAGAATTTGCTAGTTATCCTGATAATTATGGTGCATCACCTTGTTTCTTATTATAAAGAGCTTCAACACATTATTTCCTTCAACTTTACAATCAAGAAAGATAAGTTGAGACTCAATTCCTATGACATGCAAGAAAATGCTTCTATCAGTACATTCTTTCAATCTGGTTAAAATAAGTCAACATTTACTATATGAGAGATCAACATGCTCATAGGAATATATATGCAATCATCCAGGGTAACAAGAATCAGCAATTGACATTAACTAAATAAGAAAGGGAACACGATTAGCACTCGCCGAAAAGAAATCACTTATATCCTGCTTGAAGGACATACCCTGTACTTTTGTGTCAATTTATAATCTGAACTCCTTGATTGTTGGTTGCAATTAATCATAAGCCTTAAATGTTTAACTTACAAACTTTAGCACATCAATTGTATATAAATCAAAGATTACTATCAATTCTTTCAAATTTGTTTCATCACAAGAAATCCATTGTATAAATCCGATAAAAATGAGTAGCAACTGGAACTAAAAGACTGAAAAATAATTAGTTAATGTTGGAAATTACCACAAGAAGATGGCAATTTCTAGGATAAATACTTGTTGGTAATGCATTTCACAAATAAAAAGTGCTAAATTATCTAGTCTGAATCTTAAATCAATATGATCTCTCAACCAAATTTCAATGGATTCCCAACATAAGCAACAAGGACTCATGGAATTGCATTAGAAAATCTATTTCAAGGCTCACTTTCTTTCTGAAAGCATTCAGATTTACGATCATTTCTGGAATAACATCATTATGAAGCTTGAGGTGCATAGTCTTATTGCACATTATATGTTCTTCCTGTAAAGGTTACCAATCAAGGCATGGTTACCATAACTCAAAGCTTTGATTAAAGAGCAGAACATACAGCTCAGTGAAGGTTTATAAAGGTCAAACCCATCATCAACTTCCAAAAGTAACTGGACAACAATAAGTTTCATATTATTGCTAAATGTAGACAGAGCTCAAGGATAGAAATAGGTATTGTTTCCAGTGAAAAGAGCAAAGTAGATATAACTTCAGTGAGGCGATGCAGTTTTCAAAGGAAGCGAAATGTAGATCTGGGAACGAAAAAAGAAGAGTAGATATCTGCAGGAATATCCCCCAGCAAAAAAACTTTAATTATTTGAGGTGTTGAATGTGTATCAATTGTAACAAATGTTAGATACAATATCAGATATCTAGTGTATAAACAGCTGCTGTATGCACATACAGCATGAATTCGAAAGAACAAATCAAATGGCCTCTCTAACAGTTAACAAAGCACAAACTGCATTGCCCGACCACCCAGTCTCTCTCAGCACCTGGGATGACCATTTTATCATGAGTTAACCATTCTTATCACTTGCCATGATGCTCCAATATCGAAACAATGTGAAAATTGTCTAGCCTGAACTCCCTTATCTGAACCACCAATGCAGTAGTATCCAAGCCCAATAATTCCTCATAAGAAAGCTGGTCAGGATGCTGCAATTTTATCAAAAACAAGCAGTTGACTTGTACTACAACCTGTTTCCAAGTTTAAGTTATCCCTCCAAAATTTACAGCACAATGTAGCTATTGTAATATGCATTTCAAGCCTATATGCATCAAATCTCAATGTTCATTAATCAAAAGATACTTGAAGTGATAAATATGACGCAAAAATTCCAGACGTACACAAATGGGACCAAATCATCATTATTGCAATGCAAAGACTACAGCGACCTGTAATTACTTGGGAGGGGAATGACGATGGGGGGAGAGGTAGAAATACATTTTAGTAATATCAAGTACAGGCTGGAACCCTATATTCACCCAACAAATTTTTTCTTTCAATACTTTCAGGGAAAGAAGAGCACACAATAGAAAGACCATAAACAAAGAAATGGGAAGCAAAAAAGAAATTGAAAAATTCAAAGCACATCAGTCAACAATCTACAAACGCATGCACAAGAAAAGTGAGGATCTCCTACATCAGCACTCACCAATTTACCACGGCAATCTTCAAAGAACCGGGATGACCAGGTGAATGCAGGAAATCCAATAAAGTGTCAAGAGTCCTACTAGCATCTGACATGAGTGAACTTGGATCCAAAAGTGCATGCCCTCCCACCAGCCAAGAAATGTTAAACAGCTGTCTATTTCCTGTCATAGGTTCTACTCAAATCAGTATGGAAGGAAGTAAAAGTAATCCTTCACAGAACATATCAAAAACCAAAGAATACTAAGATGTACCTTCTAAAGCTTGTTTCTCAGAGTCACTGGTATCTTTTGTAAAAAGAAGGACGTATGTTTCCAAGAACTTGAGTGCAAGCAACCTCGTTCCAACAGAACTAGGCTACAGTGAAAATCCGGAAAATACAGGTTTAGCAAAAATTTTGAAAATGCTTTAGAACTTAAAAAATAGACTATCAATCCTTTTCTCATAGTAAGACTGAAGATCCTCCTAGTGTCTACTAATTTGAATGATTAACTGCTTAAAGGTAATAAGCTCTTCTAGAGGAGTTGGTGGAACAAAATCCACATGATAACCTAGATGATAGATGAATAATTGCCAACAGCTTAGGAATCCCTCAACAGGAAGCAAAATATATGGACTTGATTGTACTTTAAACACAGATGATCAAATACAAATAGCTAGCATCTCTAAAGCACAAGTGTATTCACTGCATACTTCTAATGCGGTCGCAAAAACAGCGTCTTTGAACTTAAGCATCCAAATCCATAGCTCTTCAAGCCATCGTTCCACCTTACCTCTCTGGAGAAAATACAATTTGCAACAGTAAAGTGCATGTAAAAATGTTCCAATAGTTAAAATTTAATAGAGACTAGAGAGGGTTGATTATCTGTTTTAAGCATGAAACCGAGATACAAAGGGGTGGGGATGGGTTTAAGTGAAAAATGACAAAATGACAAAATTTAAGAAAAATGATTGGTATTGACTTGATTGTGCAAGTAACCACAGGTTTAACCTGATATGACATTTTCTCCAGAATACCACAATAGAAATGTGTTCCACAAACGACAGACTGCCTCACAATGACAGGATCACTGTCTCTTAAGAATGCCAATAAGACATGCAACAGTATAGAACAATGCTCCAGTGCTTTCAAACCAACTCCTCCAATTATCCTGCCAACCATATGAGGAAAGAGATCAATAATCATATATGACGGAAGAATCTAAGGAAGTGAAACTAACAACTAAATTCAAATAGGAAAGAAATTGTTTTAGCAATACCTTCCAAGATATTATGCAGCAAATAAACTTAACTCCTTCCCCACCCCCAAGCCAACCACCAAAAGAATACTATTGCTCCGAAGAGACATAATCACACTTAAAACCTTTTAATTTCAAGCAGCATCAAGAAATGGCATATTTTAGTCCATAATGAGAATGTGTAAAGATGCATTTAATTAAACCCGTTAAAAAGCTTCAAAACTCACAGCATGCACTTATAAAAGCACCAAAGAGAAACAGCCATAGAAATGATTTAGACCACGTAGGTTGAAAAGGTCGTAATTGGAACAAACTTTACAACGCTAAGCCCATCTACGGCTTCCAAACCACGTTCACCTAGTCACATAATCACTAACCGAATTGTCCAAAATGACAAGAACGAACAAAATTCTGGAAGAAATACGGAAAAAAATTAGGGTTTCGTACTAACTCGACAAGCATTTTGCGGACAAGAGGCTCCGGCGAGTACTGCAGTTCAACCAAGAGAGGAAAGAGCTCGGCGGCCAAAAACGGCTCTACTGAGAAGAGAATATCTTTGACCTGCTTCAAGGAAGAGAGCTTCACAGCCAAGTCAGCGTGGTTGTTGGCGGCGGCGAGCAGAGACAAGGCTTGGTCCCTGGAAGCCATGGACGCAGATTACTTCTCTCAAAGTGTAATCCGTGAGATCCGTGACTGTTAGCGAATTAGGGTTTTGAGGAAGAGTGCTGGTGGGATTTTATCGGACGAAGAGAAATCATGGAATTGAAGCAACAGGAAAAAAGGAGATTTTGAGTATGCAGGATAGATTACAGTCATTAACTTATAGACAGCCTTCTTTTTTTTTTTTTTTGTAATTTTCCAATTTGCTCTATCTATGGCATGTGACGTGAAGAAGATGGGCGCTGGAATTTTGAGGGTGAACCGGAGTTTCGGACCTTCTAAAACGGATCAGTTCTATATGGATTATGTATGTCTATTTAGGTCTTTCTTTTACGGTTTGATAGAAAGTTTCAGCGCAATTACATTTGCCTTTGCAAAAGTGTTATAATATCACAGTTTGGTGTCAAAGATTATAAAATCCCTATATACTTTGTCTAGGACCAATTAGCTAGCCTAGAACAATTCATTAATTTGTTTCTATATGTGGCTTGTACTCAATCAGTGTCTATAACATTACTGATTGTTGTAAGAAGAAAGTATAACATTTGTTTTTCTGAACAATTAAATGGAAAATATTTTATATGTTTCCTTATAAATATTGAAACAGTCTGGTACTCTGGTTCAAGTTATTATTACAAGTTTATATGATATTAAAGACTGACAAGTGAAGAAATAAGATTAAATTATTTTGTCAATAATAATGTCATGTTTTCGCCTATTTATATTCTATGTTACATATCCACTGCAAAAATCATCATAATATGAATTTGATAGCAAATACTTCTTTATTTTTATTAATATAACTTTCACATATTTCTTATAAATTAAAATAAATTTAATTTCAAATATTATCTTTACATATTTCGAAAATAGTTATAATATTTTTCCCGTGTATATATTAAAAAGTATATATATTATCAATATAAAATATATAAATTTTAAAAATATTAAATATGATTGTATTAAAATAATATATTTAGTTATATAATCTATAATCACTTTTTATAAGTATGATAACATAAAAATTATATTAAATATATTTCTATTATTTATCAAATAAATTGCAGACAAGTTTATCATAGGGTTAATTACAAAAAAATCACAATTTATTCGTTTTGCAATTGTAACTCGAACATTAAAAAGTGACAATTAAATACTCAAATTTTCAATTTTTAAATCTAGCTTAATATTAATATCTCTGTTAACGTTACTGACGTGGCAAGCCACATAGGACATAAATTTAAACACGTATGATTACAACAATATTTAATTGTACACTTCAGACTTAATTAAACTAATTAAGTAAATGTAAGGAAATTAAGGAAAATTAAAATAAAGGGTAAAAACCCTAAATTAATATGGGATATAGATTGTCTTACTTGCACACCATTCTCTATCTCACCTATTTTTCACTATCGAATACCTTTTCTTTGTTGTTGCACTAATCTTACCTTTTTTTTTACTCTTCTTCGCAAATCGTGTTACACTTTTCTTCATTGTCATACCAATCTTCTCTGTCAAACACCATTCTTCGCTTCTCTTCGCATTACACAATTTATGATTCATTCCAGTGTTGCACACCATTCTCTATCATACACCATTCTTTACTCCTCTTCACATTACAAAATCTTTAGCACCAATCTTCTCGGTCACGTTACAGAAATTGCTATTTTAAAGGATAGAGCATTAATAAAAAGAGGTGTGTCTTATTTATACTTTTGTTATGTTTCCTAAATTTTTGTAGCCAAGTTCCTTATTTCATTTTTGTTTTTATGTTTTTTTGTTCATTACAAGAAAACTAGAAAGTGCTTTATATGTATTTGGCTTATGAATTATGTTTGCAACATAATGCTATTAGATAGTTACCGATTTATCCATCTGCACATGTTTAGGTTATTTGGCTTAATGCTTAAACTTCGCAAAAATTTAAAATGTTTCGTGAAGATTTTTTGCAATATTCTACCATTCCATAAAATTAGGATTGAGAGGATAATATTCTACCATGTTCAAGTTCTGACCTTTCTTCATTGTGTTTGTGTTTCTGTTTGCACCAACTAAACCAGTTACTACAGCAAGTGTTTCATAGTAGAAGGCAAGTTGTTTGTCCCTTTCCTGTCGATAATTGTAACTTTGTATTTTTTGTTGAATTTAATTCTCAATTCATCTTTGGGTTGAATTTCATTATTAATTCCTCTTTCAAAATAAAATATATTAGGAATTAAGATGTCAATCATATATCGATGTTCACTTGATTTCTTTAAGATAACATGTCACCTTATAGCAATGAAAAGCATATGTCAAGTATATACATTTGTTTTAGCATAAACAATATATTGAAACTTTTGATAACTTTGGTTCTGAGTGTAAACCAATATTTATTTAAGGCGTGAATTGTTGGAACCTGATCTCGGAACCGGATCCCAACCGGAGAAAAATGAAAAACGGAAAGCGGAATCAAAACAAACAATACGAAAGAACGAACGGATCGAATCAAAACGAACAGATCGGAAGAATCGAATAACAAAAATGCGGAAACAAAATCGAAAGCGAA
>JANVCL010343608.1:0-17467 GCA_026546855.1 Erythroxylum incrassatum
CTTAATTTCATCAAATTTTCTTAAATTCATAAATTGTCTCACCAATTTCTTTCTCATTTAATTTCATTTTAATATTTATAATTTTCATCAAAAGTTCGGGGTCCAACATTTGTCATTGATTATGACCCTTTACTCATTTATTAGTAAAAGGTACATCTTTTACTAATAAATGAGTAATGGCAATTAATGAAACATCCTTTATAAATTTTTGGTAGAATTAGTCTTGCCCCAAAAACACTATGACCCCTCAAACACTGCTTAATGGTAGAAGGTTATCAATGACTTCAGTCTTCGCTTTATCCACTTCAATACCACTGCAAGATATTTTATGTCCCAACACAACTCCTTCCAGAACCATAAAGTGGCATTTCTTATAGTTTAAGACTAAATGTGACTCTTAATAATGTTGGAGAACTTTGTTTAAATTTTTCAAACATTGTTTAAAAGAATCTCCAAATATTGAAAATTCATTCACAAATACTTCCAAAAAGTCCTCAATCATATTTGCAAAAATTACCATTATACACCACTGAAATGTAATTGGTGCATTACAAAGTTCGAATGGTTAGTACGTAAAATTTCCGTATAGGTTTGTAAAAATTGTCTTTTCTTTTTTCATTTGGATATATAAATACCTTATTGTAGCTAGAATACCCATCCAAAAGGCAATAAAATGCATTTCTAACAACTTACTCTATCATCTTATCAATAAAAAGCAATGGAAAATGGTCTTTCATTATCGCCAAGTTGAGCTTCCTATAATTTATGCAGACCTGCCACCTACTAAATGTTCGCATTGATATCAGTTCACCCTTCTCATTTTCCACCACTATTGTCCCACCTTTCTTGGGTACACACTGTACTTGACTCACCACTCGCTGTCTAATATTAGGTATACAATTCGTGCATCTAGAAGCTTGATAATCTCCTTTTTGACAATTTCTTGCACATTTAGT
Organism: Erythroxylum incrassatum; assembly: GCA_026546855.1. Lineage (NCBI taxonomy): Eukaryota > Viridiplantae > Streptophyta > Magnoliopsida > Malpighiales > Erythroxylaceae > Erythroxylum > Erythroxylum incrassatum. The sequence goes on from JANVCL010343608.1 coordinate 957, forward strand.
TTCAATCTCCATTGCCTTTTCCTTACTGTCTTACATCCATCCTTGAGATTTATTCTATGCGTATCAATGCTGGGACTTGTCCTTTGTATTTCTGATATTCACCACCCTATAACTCTTATTCTTCTCTTTATATTCTCAATCACTTATTATTTTATGCGTCATCTAACTGATTTGAAATAATCATTATTAATATTTGATCATCACCAATATGCAGAATTAACATTCCATCATCAACATCAATGAGTGCCAACCCAGTGTTCATGAATGGACGTCCCAGAATGAGCACACACTACCTATTTGATGCAATATCAAGAAATATAAAGTCAACAAGAATAACAATTTTATCAATCTTTACCAAAACATCTTCCACAACCCTAAATGGTTTCTTTATGAATTGATTTGCTAATTTAATTGTCATTGAGGTTGGCTTTATATCGTCTAGCTTTCATTTTCTAAAAATAGACAATGACATAAGATTAATACTTGCACCTAGCACAAAAACATTTACAAATTTCCACACCATTAATAATGCAAGGAATAGTGAAACTCCCTAGATCTTTTAATTTTGATAGCATGTTATTGACAATCATCGAACTACAACTGGTTGTTAAGTTATGATTATATTTGCATAAATTACATGTTTTATATGTTTGATATTATGTGAGCATATTGAATTTCATTTTTAAATATGTGGCATTAATGAGACCATCTGAAATTAAATTTTTTGTTAAAATATTAATCACTTATTTTGAACATGATCATTACTTTCATTGTTATAAGAATAAAGTAAAATTCTATTTATTATTAAATTAGTTGAGCAAACTTAAGGCTGCTTTGACTCAAATATGTTTAGTCTTGTAAAAATAGGTCAGTCATAACTAAAATTTAATGATATAAAATATTTTTTAACAAGATTTTCATTATAGATCTAGGAGTCATATATATGATTAATAAAGTTATTCTCTACCTAATTTAAGTTAACTTGTTGAGCAAATTCAGACCAACTGAATTTGAATGTGATTCTAGCCTATTAGATAGATTAAGTAATCTTTTCTGAATATTAATAAAGGACATTATTTCAAATAAAATAGTGAGAGTAATCAAATATATGATTAAAGTTCTAATCTTTTTTTGGTTTTCATGGCATATAACCTATTACTTGCTTACTATATTTATTTTGTTATAAATAGAAGCTATCTCTATTTGGTGTAGTTAATACTAAATGTTATTGAAATAAATTTCTTGGAAATATGTTACGTCTTAGAAGAGTTCTCAAAGTTGGAAAGGAAAGTTTTTTTTCTATTAGCAATGTTACTATTAATCCAAATTGATAATTTGGAGACAAACTTTTAAAGATATATCAATATAATATAGATGACTAATTGTAATGATATTTTTAGTTAATTAATGTCTAACAAATATTGATGACAATATATAACATGGATGTTAATTCCACGATAGCATAATGCAAATAGTTACATGAAAAATAGTTAAAAGATATAGTACCTTAACCAAAAAATTTCATTCCATTTAGTGTACTAAAAGCATAAACATGGACTACAATTGAAGGCATTTGCTATAGTATGATAATAGTTATCATTAAAAGAATATAATTAAATTAATTTTCTTGTCAATACATGATATGATAAAAGATCATAAATATATTTTTAATTCATGCTTTTAAATATTTGATATTAAATATAGATTCAGTTATTATTATAATGTTCAAGGTATGATACGAAATAGATTATTAAGTAAAAGTAGTTAATCCATGTTTATACAAATAACTTATATTTTTAGATCAAGGGAGATTTATGCTTTACATAAGTACAAAGAATAAAAATTTAGATAATTAAGATTATCCTATCATGCTATGTTAATTAAATCAACATAATAATGATTAGAAAGTTGCTTATAAGGACATATGCATCTTTTGAATATGAATCATATAAAACTTATGAAACTTGTTATGTTAAAGGATAATCAAATCAATCTTTAGTGAAAGGAAGATTATGGTATTAAATTGCTAAATCTTACAAACATGATATATGATATGTAATTATAATTTAAAAAAGGATGAATATTTGTATTTCATTAAATTTACGAATGAGATTATATAATATATTTATATGTATTAAATGAAATATTGATTTAAAATATTCTAAATATTAAAGTTTAATATTCGGGTGTCATAATGTGTTGTTAGACACTATTCTTGATTAATGGATGTAAATTATATACTTAGAGAATTAAAAATATTTGTTTAATTTAATCTTAAATATGATTTAAAGTTATATTTATCTTCATTTTCAATATATTTAAGAACCTAATAGGTCACACACAAAAATGGTTGATGAGAAAAGATAAATTTAATCAAGTTAGACATGAATATAAAGTTTGAAAAACTTGAGGATTAAAAATGAGATATTTACTAAATAATGACTAATATGAGATACTAATTCTTATTTGAGCATAATTAGTATTTAATTAAAATTATTTGTAATTTTTATTAAAGTTTTATTGAAATTAAAATTATATTTAAATTAAATTGCTAAAAGATCCAAACAAAATGGCACAAGGTCTAAAGGAACTAGCACTCATTACTTACCCTTTTCTATACCCCTTGTAGAGTTTTCTTAACTCATTCTTATGACTATTATTAGAGGTCAAACACGTGTATAACTATAATAATTGCAATGAATTAATTTCATAAATGATTTGAGGATAATTGTCAGGCAAAGTATCAAGTTATAGAATAAGTTACGATTCACGTTTCTATTTTATCGTATTCATGTATCAATTATGTTATACAATTTAAAGTGATCTTGATTTTTCAGAAATTAAATAGAAAAAATTTTGCTCTTATTTTGCTAATGCACGAGGTAGATTCCCCCTCCCAAGTGGTTTTTTTTATATTCTCAACAAAGCCACATTACATATAGTTGAAGTCTCACACCACCAACTATTCCATCTTTTTCTTTTTGTTCTCCACGTACGTTTATCACTTTTTGTATGTATTAATTTAGTTGGCTCTACATTATGGAAACGTTGTCTTAATTACGCTTTTTCACATTAATTATTGTTAATGTCACTTACATCAGATTTCACTACTAAAAATTTCGTAGCTGATTAATTGCAGAAGAACATAGAAATTAAAGTGCAAATGTTTTGGTCGTTGCGCTAGCTTTATTTATGCCGTTTCAGTTGGGATAGAGACAGGATTTATGGTGCAGTTCAGAGAAAAACCTCAATTTATGCATTTCAGATGAGAAACGATATATGGACTTGACAAGTTTAAATGGCCAATAATGATATGCTCTTGTTGTATGATAGCTATTTCCATTTTACACTATTTTTCAATGATATGCTATTGTTGCATAACGGCTATTTCCATTTTACACTATTTTTCCTAGCTGTCCGCAGCACGTTGTGGAGCTTACATTTCAAGATGAAGGTGCGCAGTGGATGAATGGGCTTCATTCGGAAGTAGAAAATAATTTTAAACCATACAAGATTCATTTGATAAGTAAATTTCTTTTCATTTAAGTAAGGCATAAAAAGGGTTCAAATCAGGTGAGTGGTTTTAATGAACTTTTAACCACACCTTTATTTAGTTTCAGCTTCTTGAAATACTGGAAGACGTTGAACGAATCTGGTTTTGTTCAATTCCAGTAATAACTACGTGGCAATTGCCAATACGTATTGATGAGTGCTGCCGTTCCTTCAATTGTTAATTGCTCTTGGTTCCCTGTATAAAAATTGGCCTCTGATCAGCACAAAGTAACGAGGGAAAGTTTAAAAATAAAAATTAGTGAATTGCCCTTAACCTAAATATCATTTCTCGCTTTTCATCAATAACTACACTGACAACAAGTTAGAAACTTATCCATTTGCTTAACAACACTACTTGCCAGAGTAAAGATAAGTGTATAAAATGAACAGTAATTGTCGAAGTAATTCCAGCGTTATTAAACCGTCATATCATACGCAAGAAATACTGTTTCATCCTCACGTCTGTTTCCACAGCTAGTGGAAACATATTATTCACTCTATAAGCAATCGGATAGCTACGTATATATATGATCAAAAACAAAAAAAAAGCGCTTAAGAAAAGAATTACTATTGACTCTCTATCCAATTAAGCACGTAGATGTTTTACCTTTTCCAACTGGGTGGGGTTATTGTCGTCTATCATCAGGTCCAAAACATGATATTGTCCCCACTTGCAAAAGACATAGGTAAGTCAGTACAAAATTAATTCCACGTTTTTTTGATGAAAAATAAGAGGTGTGTAACATATGAAACATTAGTAAGAAGAATCATGATTTGAGAATGAAGAATTTACATAGTTGTATACTGGCTCTGATGAAAGATTATATTGCAGGTTAATTAAGAATTGAATTGGGACAATGATACACAGAATTAGCGTATCTAAGGGGAAACCACGAACCTTATAAGTAAAACTTGTATCATTTCAGAAGCATTAAAAAAGACACGCATCTTGGAAAAGGATGGTTGTGATACAGATGTGGATCCTAAAAGCCAGTCGTCATGCCTAAGATTTCTCTCCAAGTAATTGCAGATTGTATGTTTATAGTAACGTATATATTGTGTAATTAACAGCAATCAATGTTGTAATTATATACTGTCAATATAAATACAAGGTTGACCTCATATTGAGGCAATCACTTTCCCATAATCTTTAGATCCTCTGTAATGATTGGAGCTTTAATTTTGTTGCAAGCTACCCTTACATTGACTAGAGAGGGAAAAAAATAAAAAGAAAAACTTTACTGGTAGAAGTTCTATGGTTTTAAATATTTCTAAGAGAGATATTAATTCATTTTTTAGGAAAAGGATATGGTACATAAAATGAAGAAATGATAGCAAAACAAAGAGAAAATTTCAGGAGTATGGTAAAGCGTACGTTATGAAACTGTAAACAAGCATGTGAGGTAAGGGTAAACATATAACCACAAAAAACCAAAACAAGGGAACTACAAATGATATAACCAAGGGACCATTATTGATCCAACATAGTCCATTCCCAATTGACTTGTTACGACAATTTTATGCACGATTTAATAACAATAATTATTATTAGATAAACAAAAAAAAAAGAATTGCAATCATGCATGCATCTCAAAGAAGTGGACAGGAGAAAACGGTATGGAGATTGGCACGAAGAGAATATCAACTTACGTTTTTGGCAGCAGTACTAAACGCCTCCCTGTGGCTAATCTTCTGATTACTGGCTTTAATTCTTTGAATCTCTTCTCTGCATGGAGCAATCCAATCGTTCCATAACTAATCAGTGTCTGTATATAAAAGTGTGGGTATCTTATATATATATAAATAATGATTATATATTTGGGACATAATTAATTGAAAATTTGATTTATCTTATAAATATTTATTTAATTATTTAACTTACAAGATAATTATGGATGTTTTTGCTTTGTTAAATAATTTATAAGATAAAACTTATGTAATAGATATACTTTACAAATAAAATTATCATAAGACCATAATTATAATACTCATGTTAATTATATATATATATATATACTCACATATGTTTTAACTTTTTATGTGTACATCTAATTAATTATGTTACAAATATACAACTAAGTGATTGGATGTAAAACACAAGCTAATATAAATTTCTTTTAATTACAACCTAGAGAACAATATAACACAACTATATATAGCTATTGAAAAAAAATGGAACGTAGACAGTATTACTTTATAAATTGATTGTATGCTGAAGGTGCTCGATGCCTCTTTTTGGGAGCTGAAAAGGGAAAAATAGACACAAGATTTGACAATTAATAGTTCCAACTTATACAAGCTAATCAAACGAAAATTTCTAACTAATTCTGAAAAAAAAAAGTTTCAAAGTTTATGGGCACTTTACTCACGTTGATTTACAACCCTTTCCTCGTTAACATCTGTGACTGTGACTCCTGATGTTCTTGTCATCGTCTTCTTACGGTTGGAAGAGGACCTTACGCCAACTCTGAATTCGGGTAAGGTAGAAGTTGGAAACTGTAAAAACATTTGAAATAAAGTTGACCTTTAAGTGAAGTTGTGGTTCAAATTAAGCAAATATCCCATCCCATCTTCCACTACCCAGTAAGCTCAAAAGAAGACCAACTTTGGACGGTCTAGGAGAAAGGAATCAAATGATGGAAAGTACTTCACGATAGAATACCTTAATTAATTAATTATTCAAAGACAAAGGAGGGAAGGAATGACACCTACACCTTTTCATGTGTCTGTGGTAATATGAACTTAACAGGGTCTATATATAGAATTGGTAGACTCTCAAAAATTTAGATCCACGCATGGAATATTTTTATGTCTTTTCTATTTTCAACCATGATTTTAAATTACCATCCACAATTATAATTATAATTATAATTATTACAGTAATATTATAATTACAGTTCAAATCATTACTGTAATACTGTAATCACAACTGCATTTCTCACAACTACATTCCTATTGTTTACAATTACCATAATTACCTAGAATTGTAATATAATATGCAGTATGTAACCTAAACTTTTACTTTCAACAAATTGATATATTTCCCCTAAACCCACATCAATTCATTACCAAATAGAAAAAGAGAAACAATTCACAGAATTAAATTTTGCAAATCTGTTAATGGAAGTCCAAACCCAAATTCATGCCATATCTCCGACTCATTATAGCAAGTATTATATCGAACTCTTGAGCCTAGACTTAGACCTAAAAAATTCAGGCCTACATAAATTATAATATATCATTTCACACCCATGATACAGTCATTACTGGTCGATCTTCATAAGTAGTAAATGATTAACGATAAAAAAAACTATATGTTTTTCATTTTACAAAAATATGGAATCAATAAACTTGCCTCCACGACCTACATTACTTACTTTTGACATTGCTTATGCAATCACTAACCTTAATTACAGTTCTCTAGTTTGGAAACAACCTTGCAGAAACCATGAAGTGAGTTCTAAATCGTCCTAGAATATGTTAGAGCCTAAACTCTCAATGTAAAGCTCATCATAGTGAACTAGTCTACCATGGAAGATATCCAAACTATAGCAAGACGGCGCTTCCACCTATGATACAACATCATAAACTAATAAACTAATGTGGTCTATCATGCTATAGGAGTAAGATCATGAACAAAAGTTCATCGGCCTATTTAATCCTTTTACTAGGCAATATTGAAGGAGACATTTGCAAAATGACATTTAAATTACTATTGTTGGAGGCTCATAATATGATGACAAATTTGAGTAACTATACATGCAGTTAAGCTATGCCATCTAGTTTACTTTGACATGCATAACTAAAGATAAGTACTAAAAGCTTCTTGTAGGCTTAGTAATAAGTTTCAAACAATTAAATAATCATTTGCGGACACATTTTTTTGAGCAACAAGCGTAGGCTATATGATCTAGTCCTTATTTGAAGTCACACAAAAGTTAGGAGACATAATTTGCAAAATGATTCAACTTTGAGATCATATAAATACCCAATGTTAACATATCTATTGTAGCCATCACTTTTGAGAAGGGACTAAAGAAACACTATCCATTATAGAGATCCCTTCAAATGAACAGAGCTCAAAACTTTGCGGAGGTTAAAGTAAGGTGCCAAAATACATAGCCTTGAAAGAAGCACAATTTATCCTTGAAGTGACTATCAAAAGGTAGACCACATCATAGACAAATAAAGTCTTAAACATTATGTAAGAAAATGAGTCCAAATCATGCAAACTAAGGATCATCATCAGGATTAAAACATATAAACTGGAGTGATTAGACAGGTTTAAAGCCTAAACGACATGGAATAGTCAACATATCATGCTTTTCTTGATATTGTAAGCATCATATTTTATAGATATTTTGGTTTTAAGTCTGCTCAATCTATCAGTCTTTTCAATATACATAATTCTAGCAAAATATTAGAGTTAAAAGGCCTCACAAGATATCAACAACTTAAAATATCATACCTCAAAGTTCTCATAAAACATCAGAATTCAAAGGTCTTTCAAAACATCAACAACAAAAGATGTCAGACCTTAAAGATCTCATAAAACTTAAAGTTCTCAAATCTTCAAACTTAAAGTCGCACACAACATTAGATATTAAAGGTCTCATAAAACATCAACAACTCAAGAAGTCAGATTTAAAGTTTATTAAAATGTAAAACTTAAGTTTTCTCAAAACATCATTGCTCAAAGGCCTCTTAAAATGTTAATAATAAAATAATAAAACTCAATGATCTTATAAAATATCAGTAATGAAAAATATTATACTTAAAGTTTTACAAATTTAATAATCATAATTGAAAACATTAACTCAAAATATCTTATTCAAAGTTTCATCAAAATGTTAGATTCAAATTTTCATAAACCCTAAATATCTAATTGTCAACTACTAAAAATATCAAACCTCAAAGGTCTCCTAAAATGTTAATACATAGAAACTTCAAACCTTGAAGGACTTATAAAATTTCAACCTCTTAAATGTCAAACTTAAAGTTTCACAAATGTTAAACTCAAGTTTTAAAAAATGTTAGGGTAAAAAAATTTCTTATTTAAATTTTTAAAAAATGATAGGGTAAACACCATATGAAATGTTAGATTCCAAGTCTGGCAAAATGAAAGGCTAAGCAACTTATAAAATAACATTCTAAATGCCTCACAAAGTGATAAACTAATTTCCTCAAAAAATGACAAGCTAACTTCCTTGCATAACTTCAATCAAGTCCCACAAAACATCAAAACAATGGCCTCGCAGAACAACAAACCAAATGCCTCACAAAATAACATGTTAAATGCCTTGAAAGTGTCATATCAAAGTCCTTACAAAAAGGAGTACATATCTTGTAAAATGACAAGATAAACATCAGGTAAAAGCGAAACACCTCACACCTAATGTCAAACAAAAACTAAGCCTGATGTCACTTGAAAAACTAAGCCTTACACAAAGTAGAATACCAAGCTTAATGAGAAAGTAAAAGACCTCAAGCCTAACGCAAAACTAAATTTCTTAGGCTTAACACCCAACAAAATACCAGGCTTGACATAAAGCAAAATCTTAGGCCTATTAATAAGGGAAAGACCTTAGACCTAATGACAAGTGAAAGACCTCAGGCCTAACAACAAGTCCAACATCAACTTAACGTCAAGTAAAACACCAAACATAATGACAAGTGAAGCATCATAGGTGCTAATGGCAAGTGAAGCATCTTAAGAGCTAATGAAAAGCAAAATGTCAAGACTTATGAAACATATTTTCAAATGTACATAATTTCTAACAAAATGCTCACAACAAAGCTAACATTGAGTAAAGTGACAAATTAACAAACTTCTATAGCTATATTGCCTTATGAAACAAAAAGCTTATAATATAACATACCTACATATTTTCAAATGTACATAATTTCTAACAAAATGCTCACAATACAATATACCTACTTAACATTATGTTTCAAGGTGAAAGCTTCAACCTAAAAACATGCCTACATTTGAAGCTTAGGAGGCTATTAACAGATACATATCAAATCTCTTTAGCCTTATGGTTAAATGACAGCTTAAACACCTAAGATTTTCTGAGCATTTGTATAGGATGATGATAATTGGCATACTATGCTCTCACATGCCAGTCTAAAATTCAATCAGTATTTTCAAGAAAAAGGACTTTGTTCATACTCATTTTTCTAGCTAAATATTTTATATTCCCTCTCTAACTTTAATAACTTGTATGTTGGAGGTCAAACATCGAAAACACTTCAAGATTTAGTTCTACATATTTGTCGGGAGGAATACTATTCCAGACTCATTCGAATTGTCCAACTCACTATAGCAAGTCTAATCTTCAATGTTTGAACCCAAATTAGACCAAAAAATTCAAAACATACAAAAATTACACTATACAATAAGTCAAATGGATTTCTTTATATCAAGGTATTAGTAATTCTGAGCAACTATTATATTTTTATTTATTCGTTAAATATAGTAGTAAACTTCAAAACTTTTATGTATCCTAAAAATTTTCTTCAGCTTTTCTATAATTTAAGAACAAATATCATCAATGGAAGAACTACTTTTGTAAGGATTCTGTGCAAGTTTTATAATTAACCATATTTTCCTTATCTTTTATAACTCAGGACTTCATCAATTGAAGTTAAATTACCAATTATAAGAATTGCGACTACGATTGAAATAGCAGATCGTAATCGCCGTCATTATTACTGCAACACGCCGATGGTAATGGATAACCAAAATTTACCCATGTTGCAGCTCTTGACGAGGCAGATTGCAACCCTTTTTACTGTCGCAACTGAGCTGCAAGATAGCTGTTGCTTTGTTGCGGTAACGAAGCATTGCACCTCCTCTTCTGTGAAATACATACAACTCATCTATGAACATATGGAGTTTAGAAATAGTATGGCTTATATGTATTCTCTCTCAAACGCACCGCTCAAAGCTATTTCTCAGTTTTCTAAAGTTCTACAAGATGGTCTTAATCCTGATGACTGCATTTTTCCGTTCTCTGCTTAAAGCATGCGCTAATACGAAAGCATTGTTCGGAAGGAAGCAATTATATCACATTTTTATTGAAATGTATAACATTTTCAACCGCCAAAATGCATAGTACAGCTATGCCCTTGACTATTAAGCTACATTCCCAATTTTCATGCTAAATTTTGAAGTTCATCTTCCTTTCATGAGTAGAATCTTAATGAATCTAAAATTAAACCTGTGTCATAGATTCTTTTCTACTCAAGGTACACCAGAAACAGAAAACTATCTAGTACACCAGAAACAGAAAACTATCTACTTCACGAAAAGTCTTAAGTTCGAATTAGAACCTCTATTGAAGAAAGAAAACTTAGAACCTCATATGTTAATCGAAGTAAAAATAATTGTTTGTTTATGGCGACACACTTTGTGTGAACTCTCCTTTGCCCTCCTTGTACTGTCGGAAGACCATGTGCTACAACCACACGCCCGCGTGCGCGACCTTATACACATATTATATACTCCTACATGAAATAACTAGGGTTTATCTGGATGGAATTATGTTAGTGTTTAGTGTCTTTCATGAAGAAACAGTACCTTGAAATTTTACCACTAGAATATGCCCTAGTTGGCACATAATTCGAGTCATTTTTTAACTGCTTGGACGCGTTTATCAGCCAGCAACAGTTACATTCTAACATCTAATCATATATTTATTATTACTTGGACAATTTCTACGAGTGTAAAAGATTCTCAAAACGTGTTTCAAACGAAAGAAAAAGGGCCTTTGACATGACTAGATTGAGACACCACGTACATCCAGTTAAGCCGCATAATTCCTGTAAATCATGTCTCCACGATAGAGGAAAAAGGTTAACGAAAAGAATTAAATATACCTAGTTCTGAGCCGTAAAAGCTTGTGTCAATCAAATCCAAATTAAGGTTTCCATCTGGAGTTTGAAGAAAACTACCAGTGGAAGCAAGATCAAGAAATGTAGAAAGATAGCCAGATAAGGTCAAATTTCATTGTTCAAATTAGTTTTCTCCTTCAAAATTATTGTGGACAGAAAAAAAGCCTAGTTTGAGAGGATATCAGATCAGACTTTCAGAGCGCAAGAAACAAATAATAAAATAACTGAGCTTGAACATTCGATTTCCTCAAAAGAAGTAAGACCGTGAAAGGGTGTGTCCTATGTTATGAGTTGACGGTTCCCTAAAACAAGCTGATAAGAAACGGCACCTGAAAATATTGACTTGGAATTGATTGTATGGCTGCAGGTCCCATGTCTACTGACCACAGATTAGTGCAGTGTCCGCATCGGATGGTCACTATCTCACACATACTCCTCCATGGAACACTTACCTGTAGAAATCATAAGCTATATACGTATAAAAAGAAGTTGGTAACAAGAAAATGTTTAGAATTTAGGATCTTCATGTTCTCTCTGATAAAATGGTAAACGGAAAGGCGTGAAGCAAACTTCAACATGAAAAATAAAGGGTACAGCCTCATTCAGGGCTCTAATTGCTGCATCATCGAAGTGCCGACTTCCAATCGATTCAGTCTATGACCACTTATATGTACTTTGTTTCATCTACTTTGTAACCCTTTACTCATATTGGAAACCTAATGTATTTCCTTCAGCTTTTTTTCCCCGTATTTTTTCTCTTTCTTTTCAGTAAGAGTTTCGGTGGATTTTCCCGTAATTGTTTCAAGAAATAAACCCTAGCTAGACCTTCAGTCCATGGGAAAGTTGATGTGAGATCTCGTCTTAGTGATATTTATTTTAACGAGACAATAGAATGAAACACAAAAATGGCCAAGGGTGCAGATAGACATAACTGGAAGAAAAACAAGCAATGAAGGAAGCACAGTTTCGCCATTCTAATTAGTTGAGTGACGTTGCACATATTTTAGATCTAATTTTTTCACTTCATGAACAAGTAAAATTGAGATCTCAGAAGAACATAAAAAAGCCAAATATCTGTAAATTCCACTTTCGAAGAACTTCACGTAGATCTGCTAACTAAAAAGCCTCACCGCAAGAAGAATACTGCAAAAGTTGCAAGACATGTAACACACTTGCTCAGATTCAGGGTTGTAAGAGTTCAACATCTTCTCTCAAGGTTTACTGTTACCAAAGCTAACTATTAGTTGATTAATGGAGGCTATATCAAAGTCTTGCAAGTCAAATAACCCAAGGCATGTGTTCAAACAACTATAAAACGACATAAAATCCATGACGGAGACAACACAACACCAAGAGTGGAATATATGGAAAAGTAGACAGCTAAGGCACAACATTACAAAGAAGCACTCTGTGTGTGTTTCTGCGTATCTATATGCAACTCCGTGCGCGTCTGATGTGTGATAGATAGGGAGAGAAGGGTGTTACAATTATTGGTTGAAAAAGATCGGAAAGTAAAGATGAGCAAGTTGATAGGAAGAAATAGTAGGGGACCGGAAGAAACGGGAATGAAAAGAGTATGAGAGATGGCAAAGAAAGAAAATTAATGGTTTTTGTAAGAGCAAAATGTTTGAACTAGGGAAGGAGAAAAGAGCATTAGGTTTTAGACAAACTAAGAAGGAAAGGCTTTGGCAACATTTTTTGTCCAATTCAAATCATACTAACTATAATGGTGTAATATGATGGTGACCTTCACCTCCTCTACAGCCAGGCTAGTTATCTGGTCGAAAGATGTCTAGACCTTACACACAAATGCACAGGTAGATATGTTATTTCGCACATTCTAATTACATGGACATGGCAATAGACTTGTTCTTTCATAGTTTCTAATCTATTTAGACACTTCCACAGGTCTTTCCGATCTCTATCAATTTATACCCTTAGAGAACTTTTCAAGTATAGACAAAGTTTAGGAAAGAAAGATGCAATAAATTACCACAACGAAAATTTTAATTTCCTATAGTCATTTTGTGAAGATTTGAAAATTTGTAGTTGTACATCTCAATCTTTGAACGTAACTTTAGTATTTTACACCATGCAGAGCGAGAAACTCCTCCCTCTCTCTAACACCATCACCTTGCCACTAACTTTCTCTCTTTCAAATTTTGGCCTCCTCTTAACTCAACATCTGTTGAATATCGTCTCAAATTCAGAAATCTCAGCTTATCAAAGTCAGAAATCTCAACTTTTCAAAGTCAGAAATTGAAGCTTGCAAAGTTAGAAATTGAAACTTCTCAAAGTCAGAAATTAAATTTTACTTTCGGTGATTGTTGAGTCATAAATGGTGGCTTGATTTTTTGATGGAGTTTGATACAACTAACTTTGACATTCAACCATGGAATTCTCTATAAAAGAGAAACAACAACAACGAAAGAGAAGAGAGTACAAGATTTCTGGTGTGAGAAGAGAGGAGTTGTTCAGTGTGAGAGAGTAGAAAATTTTTGAAGGAGAAGAGAGAGAAGAATAGTGAGAGGGAGAGAAAAAAAAATATATTTCTAGTAGAAGTGGGTGAGTGTGGGTTATTTTGGGTCTTTTGAGAAATTGAGTGATAAACACTATTGTAAACTCTTATTGATTATAGTGAAATACTTAGTCGTCTTCAAACTAGAAGTAGGCACTGTCGAACCGGTATAAAAATCTTGGTGTTCTTGTTATTTTATTTTTACTCCAAATTTATTAACGTTTCCGCACAACAAGTGGTATTAGAGCTCCAGTTTCTTCTACTGGGATGTTGTAGGAGTGAAAATCTGTCAGTGAACAGTATCGGTGAACAGTGTTAGTGAATAATATCGGTGAACAGTGTCGGTGCTACAGTGTTGGACCCCGAACTTTTATTGAAAGTTGAAACTATTAAAGGAGAAATTGTTAGTGATTAGTTATGAGTAAAGAAAAAGGAGAATTCTTGAATTTGAAATGATATATAAGATTTAGGTAGTGAATGTAGTAAGTTGATGGTGAGTGGGTATATTTGTGTGTGTTCTGTTATTAATGTTCACGATCAATCATGAACTATAATTTGTTTATGGATGATATTGAGTTTAAATGGAAGTTGGGAGGCATAATAGTGATTGAGCATCTCATATATTTTGTATCTTGCGTTAAATTAGTGATGGACATGTTGTTATGTAATTAAAGCTATGTATGAACATTCTTTTTGATTAGAAATGAGAATGAGAATTTAAGGATTTTTTTTCCTTTTGAGTATGCTTGTGTTACTTATAGGTTGTGTATGACTTTTGTGAAGGAGGAATGCGCATACACATATCCATCTTTGTTGTGATTGCTATTGGTTATTGGATTTGGTATGGCATGTTGAAGATTGGAAAATTGTATAGGATGACTTGGCAGAGGGTGAATATGAGAAGTTGTATTGGTAAACCTTCCTAGGTGTAGGAATGGTGTTCAGAAACTTTAATGGCAAAACTGTATCAATCTAGGTGGAATTAGCCAAAGTTGTCTTAATAAAAGTTGTTGCTTATATCTCCAGCTTTCTAACGCTATAAAGTATGACATTTTTCGATATCAGGGCTAGAAGTTATGATTATTTGAAGTCTTGATAATGTTTAGAATGAAAATTTCGAGACAGAAGTTTTGATTGGGTTTTTGACCCTTATAAAGTTAGAAATTATTCTTAGGGTCTTCATGAGAGTTTTAGATTGTCTTTTTATTTTTCCAACGATGTATAATATGTCATTTTTGGATGTAGGAGTTAAAAGATATGAATTTTAGAAGTTCTGTCACTGTTAGGTTGTCATTGATTGGACAGCCACTTTGAGGTAGTTTTTGACTCCTTTAGAGATCGAAATTATTTTTAAGTTCTTCATGGAAGTTGTAGAGCTTCTTTTTATCTTTCCATTGATATCAACTTTGCAAATTTTGGAGTTCTGAGTCAAAATTTATAGAGGTTTGAAGTTGTGATGTCGGTAGAGAAGAGGAAGAAGGAGTTGCGGGTCCACTCATGCAAGATCGCGACTCCGCAGGTCCACCGCGATGTCGCGGTCATGCATGTGCACGATCATGACCTGCAGGTTTTTCCCTCACCTGGACATGTTCCACTCTTTTGGCTATAACTTTTTCATCCGACCTCCGATTGACCTGATTCTTAAAGCATTGGATTTCTAAGACATTGTTTTACCTCTCTACAAAAATTTGTAGCATTCTGAATTTATCTGAAAAATTTGGATGGAATCAAAGTGAGAGGAAAAAAGTATAAGTTGGATATTTTTACTAAACATGCTTTCGTATTTTGGTGATATCTTGATCTGTCGAGATCCAAATGAGTTGATTCTTGTCCCTAATTAAACTAAAGACATGGGGCTACAAATTATCTGAAGAAATAAAATTTCAATTCAGTCCCTAAGATGTTCAATATCTGGAGTGAAGTTATGTGTAATGTTCAGTTGTGGTTTAGTATTGGTCTGAAAGTGGTTTGGCCATAACTTCTTCATTTCTGAACCAAATTAAGTGTTTTTGGTGTCATTAGAAACATAAGACATAGAGGAACATTTTTCTAGAAGAAAGTATTGTCAAATTGCTTCATTTACCTGATCAAAATAAGGAGTTAAGATGTCAGTTTTAAAGACAAAAGGAGGGGCAAAATTGAAAAGACCACTTAAATGAAGGGTAAAAAAGGGAGAACAAGTAATGTATCGTTTTGTTTAAAAGAAGAGGAGGCAGATCGTAGGAGTTAGAAAAGGGGGAAAACGTGAAAATAGAAGAAGAGAAGAGAAAGAGAAGAAGATTTCATGAAAGCTAAAGGAAAGAAGGAGAAAGAAGAAGATTTGGGCTAAACTTAAGGTAAGTTTTATGCTAGGTTCAAAAAGGGGATTAAATAGAAGTTAGGGTTTATGTTGGCAATGTAGGAAGAAAAAGGGAAAACTCTAGATGGATTTTTTAATGGATTTTTTAAGATAGGTTTTGGTTTTCTAACCTAGATGGGCTATGGGTAGGTTAGATTTGAGATTGATTTATGTTTATTTTCTTTTTTGTGATTTTTTGAAGTTTTA
>JANVCL010346423.1:0-17426 GCA_026546855.1 Erythroxylum incrassatum
TTCCCCATTTTTACACAATCGCTTAGTCCAATTAATTGAGTGATCCAAGCCTAGTACTTACACAATTACTCCCTGTAAAATATCCAAAGTCTCCCCAAAATGACCTATTAATTCGCCACTATGGGCCTCATGCATAAATAAAGCACACATAAAACAATTAGGCACACACAATTGACTACCTCGAAACAAATAGCCATTATGCCTATAGAATTTCTGGAATGCAGCATGCTCACAAACAGAATAAACAGTAGCAAAGTCAACATCTTAAGCATACAAATCCTTAAGTTGCTCAAAACCCAAAAGTTTAGAACTAAGAGCAGAAAGTAAAGTGTACCTCCTAGACAATGCATCAACTACCACATTTTCTTTCCCTTGCTTGTAGCGAAGCACCTATGGAAAGGTCTCCAGAAACTCCACCCAAGTGGCATGTCTCCTGCTTAACTTGCCTTGTCCTTTCAAGTGCTTTAAGGACTTATGATCTGTCCGAATGACAAACTCTCTAGGCTGAAGGTAATGTCGCCACATCTCCAGTGCTCTCACCATAACATACAGTTCCTTATCATAAGTCGGATAATTAAGTTGTGCATCATTAAGCTTTTCACTGAAATATACAACTGGTTTGTTTTTCTGCAAAAGCATAGCACCTATACCAATCCCAGAAGCATCACACTCAACCTTAAAAGCTTTCTCAAAATCAAGTAAACAAAGAATAGGAGCAAAACACAACTTATCCTTTAATTCTAAAAATGCATGTTCTTGTTCCATACCCCATCTAAACCCTTTCTCCTTCTTGACTATTTCAGTCAACGGAGTAGCAATAGTAGAAAAGTCCTTCACAAACCTCCTGGAAAAACTAGCAAGTCCATGAAAACTCCTCACCTCACTAACACTCTTAAGCATTGGCCCCTCTCAAATAGCCTTCACCTTCTCACTATCAACCTCTACTCCTTGAGCACTTACTACAAACCTTAAGCTCCAATACCAAAAGATGTTGGGCCCCAGTCTCGTTACTTATCCCAAAGTGATAAGTTGAAGCGTTTGGGTAAAAATCATGCGTAAGGAAAGTTGAAAACTTCAATTGAAAGGAAAATGTTAGTTTCAGCAGTAGCGAGTTAGCCGCAGCGAAACCAAAGAATACTTCTAAGGACCTTTTGGGAGAAGTTCATCGCGGTCAACCTCTGGCTTCGTCACGGCGAAGTCTCAAGGGAGAGCAAACGTAACCTTCAAGAAAAATACACGTACTTCATCGTGTCAAAGTTCCTAGATCAAACCCAAGCACCTTTCAAAAAAATGCGCCGCGGTGAACGTCTAGCTTCGCCATGGCAAAGTTGCCAAATCAAAGTCTGGCTTTGCCGTGATGAAACCTTCAATTCCACAACCCAGAACCCAACTATCAAACACTAATTTTTTCACATTGAAATTCAACAACCATTAACAACTCAACCAAAAGATCAATACAAACATGTACAAAGAACTTCTTCAATTCTTAATTTCATTACTAAAACAAAATGAAGATTGAACATAGCTTTAGTTACATATCAACCACATCAATAACTTAACACAAAATACAAATGGATGCTCATGTTTGATATGCATATAAAGCTCCCCAAAATAAAGTCACTAACTTAGTTATAAATTGAAGTTTTCTTGGATTTTTGCCAATGCCTCGCAAGGATCAATAACCGTCTCATTCTGCACCTAAGTAGTGAAAATAATAGGTTAAGTTGTGATGCTCAGTGGCTAATACATTTATAGCCATTGGTAATGAGCCACATAATAAAACATATATACATATATATACATCTATATCTCACCTTAATCTAGCAATTAAGCCATCCACAATTCTAACTCAAAGATTCATAGTTAAGGATGCTATTACATAAAACATATCATGTACATTTAAGCATTAAACCATAACACTCAATTATGCGTCATACTTGACAATTCAAAGATGAAATGTACAAACAAATGGCTTGAGAGTCCCATTGATCGAAATGGAGAAACCGAAGTTTCCACCATGAACAAAATGAGTCAGTTTCTAAAGAGCTCATTTGCCACAAACAGGCAGCCGGGAGAAGGCTTTAAGTCAACGTGCACGTGACGAACGAAATGGTATCTCTCTTGCCTAAACACAAGCAAATTCTTAAGTTCTATTCATTTCATCACATATTCATACTTTCATGCTTTCAAGCTTTTTCCTCTTTGATTATACAAAATGTCATACATCTTTCAAGGCATGACATGATAATACATCATAATGCATTTTCCAAAATTCAAAACAATTCAAATTCAAACAATTAAGCACATATACACAAAAGTAAACAATTTGCTCATCTCAGCAATAACCATAAACATATTGCCCACCTAAATTGCTTGAAATTTCAAGTTCAATTGTGCCTTTCCTCTTGCTCTTGGATAGGATTTTCTTGGTCTCCTAAAACAAACCAAATTCTCATTCAACCCAACATTCAAATGGAAAATTCATAAAACTTCGATAATCAAAATAATAAAATTGAGCCTAGACTTAACTTACCCATAGTTTATTTAGGTTAGAAAACCAAAACCTAGTTTATAAATCCATGAAAAATCAAATGGGTCCTCTTCTTTCCTCCTGCACAAACTCATTTCTCTACTTCTTTTTCTATCCCAAACAAGAAGAAAGATGAAACTTACCTAAAACAAGTTGGTTTCTCTTCCTTCTTCTTATTTCTCCTAGCTTCCATGATTTATCTTCTTCTTTTCTCTTCTTTCCCACGTTTTTCTCTCTTCTTTCTCTCTTCTCTCGATTTTCTTCTTCTTCTTTCTTATTCAAGACTACATTTTGTCTTGGTCTTACCATTTTGCCCTTCTTCATTTAACCTAATGTCTATTAGCTCCTTAGTCTATTAAATACCCCATTATACTTCTAACATTTCTATTCTAAATTCTAATAACTACTTATGCTTGCTAAATTAATGACTAAATTCTAAGAAAATAAAATAAAAATAAATCCATAGATAAATAAAATAAATCCATAGATAAATAAACTAATAAATTCTCCCCCTTAAAGAATTTCATCCTCGAAATTCTTACCTGAGTCATTGAAGAGGTGTGGATACTTCTCCTTCATAGCCTCTAAGGGCTCCCATGTGGCCTCTTCCGTAGAATGGTTTTTCCAAAGGACTTTAACTGGTTGAACTTCTTGTTCTTGAGGACATTTCCCTTAGTATCCAAATTCTCCACTAGAGTCTCCTCATAAGTCAGATCATCTCTCAAATGAACCTCAGTGGTCTGAATGATGTGAGAGGGATATGATCTATACCTCCACAACATGGAATCATGAAAGACATCATGTATCTATGACAATTCTGGTGGCAGCGCCAACCTATTAGGTAGCGGTCAATCTCGTAGGGACCCGCATATCTTGGGCTTAACTTACCCTTCTTGCCAAACCTCATGATTCCTTTCCAAGGAGATGTCTTAAGAAAGACTTTCTCACCAACTTCATACTCCATTTCTGTTCGGTGTGCATCAGTATAACTTTTCATTCTATCTCGGGCTACTTTGAGCCTTTGCTTAACTAGATTGACTATGTTAACTGTCATCTGAAGTAACTCTGGTCCTATTAATTTCCTTTCTCCTTCTTCATCCCAGCATATAGGAGTTCTACATCTTCTTCCATACAAGGATTCATAAGGAGCCATTTGAATGCTCAAGTGGTATGAATTACTGTAAGCAAATTCGACCAATGGCAAATGCTCATCCCAAACACCTTTGAAATCCATCACACATGCCCTAAACATTCTTTCAAGCGTGTGAATGGTCATCTCAGATTGGCCATCTGTTTGGGGATGGAAAGCAGTGCTAAAACTTAACTTGGTCCCTAGAGCTTCTTTCATACTTTCCCAAAATCTCGAAGTAAATTGAGGATCTCTGTCAGAAACTATAGAGTCTAGAATCCCATGTAGTCTCACTTTTTTATCAATATGTTTTTTTTCTAGCACATGCAGAGAATCAGTCTGTTTAATTGGTACAAAATGGGCTAACTTTGTCAAACGATCAACAATAACACATATAGCATCATACTTCCTACTGGTTTTGGGCAAACCCATTAGAAAATCTATAGTTATCCATTACCACTTCAACTCAGGAATAGACAATTGCCTTAATTTGCCTGAAGGTGCCTAGTGTTCAGTCTTGACTTGTTGACACACTAGACACTTGCTTACATATTCTTCTACATCCTTTTTTATGTCTTTCCACCATAAATGCTCTTTTAAATCTATATACATCCTGGTGCTACCTGGGTGTACGGCATAAGGCACATTGTGTGCCTCACCGGGTATCTCATCCTTTACTTCCTTAACATTTGGAGTACAAGGTCTATTTCCTACAACCATAAGTCCATCATCCCTCACTACCACTTCAGATTTCTTGCCATTCTTAATTTCTTCTCGGAGCTTGTTCAAATCTGCATCTTTTGCTTGTAACTCCTTAACTTTCTCCCTGAGTATTAGTCTTACTCTGAAATTAGCAATAATGCAATTAGATTCCTCCTATTTCAAACTAATTCTAAGCTTACCTATCTCTTCCAACAATGGCAAATAAATTGTCTGAACATGGGCTATGGAAGATTTCCTACTCAAGGCATCAGTCACTACATTTGCATTTCCTGGATGGTATTCAATCAACAAGTCATAATCCTTAAGTAACTCTAGCCACCTTCTTTGTCTTAAATTCAACTCTTTTTAGCTCTGTAAGTACTTGAGACTTTTATGATCCGTAAAAATCCTTGTTTGAACTCCATAAAGATAATGTCTCCAAATTTTCAAAGAAAAAATTATTGCTGCTAGTTCCAGATCATGGGTCGGGTAATTTAATTCATAAGGCTTTAGTTGCCGCGGGGCATAAGCTATTACCTTCTCTCCTTACATCAACACACAACCCAAACCCTTTCTTGAAGCATCACTATAAATTGTATAACCCTCATCTCCCATAGGCAAGGTAAGAATTGGAGCACTTGTCAATCTGTGCTTAAGCTCCTCAAAGCTCTTCTGACATTCATCGCTCCAAATAAACTTCTGATTTTTCCTTAATAACCTAGTCATTAGAGCAGCTATCATAGAGAATCATTCAACAAACCTTATACAATATCCTACCAGACCTAGAAAACTTCTCACTTCTGCCATATTCTTGGGTGCTTCTCATTTAACCACAACTTCTATTTTTCTCGGATCTACATGTACTCCTTGTTCTGAAATTACATGTCCAAGAAACACCACTTCCCTTAGCCAAAAATCACATTTATCGAATTTGGCATACAACTCCTTCCTCAGTGTCTCTAAGGAAATTTGTAAATGTTCCTCATGCTCCTTGTCACTCTTGGAATAAACCAATATATCATTAATAAAGGCTATGATAAATCAGTCTAAGAAAGGCTTGAAGACTCTATTCATTAAGTCCATGATTCGTTAGTCCAAAGGGCATATTGTGTTCTAAAAGCAGTCTTCGACACATCGGACTCCTTTATTCTCAACTGGTGGTAACTTGATCTCAAATCTATCTTGGATAAAACTTTCGCCCTTTACAATTGATCAAACTAATCATCTATGCGTGGAAGCAGATATCTATTCTTGATAGCGACATGATTAAGCTTCCTATAGTCCACACACATTCTCAATGATCCATCTTTCTTCTTCACAAAAAGCATCGAAACTCCCCAAGGCAAAGAGCTAAGCCTAATATAACCTTTCTCCAACAACTCTTCTAACTGCTCTTTAAGTTCCTCCAATTTTGCTGGAGCTATTCCATAAGGTGGAATTGATATCAGTGCAGTACCTGAAAGAAGCTCGATGCGAAACTCAATTTCTCTAGGTGGTAGTAGTCCTGGTAATTCCTCTGGAAAGACATTCGAGAATTCTATGACCACAGGAATATCTTCTAACTTTCCTCCATCTACCTTCGTGTCTACCGCATATGCCAAAAATGCTTCACATCCTTTCCTCATCATTTTTTATACTGTCAAAGCCGAAAAACTTCTAGGCAGGCTTGCTTTCTTATCCCCCATAAACACCACCTTTCTATCTTTATCCAACTCAAACTCTACTATCTTTTAATTGCAATCTAAATTGGCATTATACTTTTCTAACATATCCATGCCTAAAATCACATCTAATCCTCCCATCTTCAATGGCATTAAATCCTCCACTAATTGTTCTCCACCAATATATATCTCACAATCTCTATAAACTTGACTAATAATAATGCATTGGCTGATTGGCGTGCTAAACATCAAAGGGCCATATAATGGGCTCAAAATTCTACCATGCACAATTTTACTTGACGAAACAAATGAATAAATAGACCCAGAATCAATCAAAACAATGATATCATCATCAAATAATTTAATTGTACCAGTCACAACTTCCAGAGCTATTTCTGTGTCCTCCCGTGTCATTGCAAACACTCTAGCTGATGCTTGCCCCCCTCGATCTCCCTGGAGGATTCACTTTCTACACACTTTAGTTGCAGTCTTGTGTCCTATAGTCTCAGCTCTTTTTGAAGCTTGCATTTGAGTTCCCTTTCAGCTTGCATACTATGGGCACTCTCTAGCCATATGCCCTTTTTTCCCACAGTTGAAACAAGCTCCAGTCAACCTATAGCATTCTCCATTATGGAATTTACCGCAATGGTCGCACTTGGGATTAGGTGGCTTATCCCCCTCTCCCCTTCTACCTCCTGCCGTTGAGGCTTGATGAGAAACAGTTCTCATCTTTTTGGACCAGCTTGCACCACTGCTTCCCTCCTCAGACTATACAAGGAAAGTACTGGTACTCCTCTATGACATAGAAGTACCACCTCCCCTCTTGAATTGTTCCCTCCCTTTTCTTTTTCTGTTCACGACGCTCTTTATGTTCTCCACATTCTCAACCCTTAATGCTGCTTCAACTAGCTGTTGAAAGTCACAGAAATTTTGCGCCACAACTTTTTATTTGATAGCCAAATGCAATCTTGCTTTAAACCTACGACTCTTAGTTGCTTTGCTCATCATCATCTCAGCTGCATATCGAAACAGTTGTCTAAATCTGCACTCGTATTCACTCACTGTCATCTCCCTCTTGGTGAGACTCAGAAATTACCTCTACTTCTACTAGATATACACCTCAAAAAAATACTTCTTCTTATAGGCAGCTAGGAAATCCTTAAATGTCAACACTGGCAGATTCATCTGACTCCCTGGCACACCTTCCCACCAATACAGAGTATCTTCTTGTAGCAAGCTTGCAGCATACTCAACCTTTTCATCATCTTCATTGTCCATTTGCTCCAATACATGTTCTGTCTTCCTCAGCCATGTTTTAGCTTCTTTTGGATCAGTGGTTCCATAAAAGTCCATTGTCCCATACTTCCTAAGCTTATGAAACTGCTTTCCTTTCTTAGCTAGGGCTGGAGCAGAAGATTGTGGCATTTGGACCATGGCTTGGAAAAAAGCCTGAGTAAAGGCCTAGAATAGTCTGGGATCTAAAGGAGTAGGCACTTGCTCTTGCAGAAGAGGTGACTCCTGCGTCTGTGATCGAGAGGGATAACTACCGTACCCTATAGAAGCCTCAGCTTTTTTGGGGGCTCTAGACTCATCAGTACCCTCCTCTCTTAGTGGAGAGTCAGGTTCAATAGATCCTTGCGAAAATCCTCGTGTCCTTCTACAAGGTGGCATCTTACTCCTTCAATTTAAACACTAACGATTAGCTTACATTTCATTTTAATCTTATTTCCTACATGTATGCATGATATGCATGTTACTTAATGCAATCAATCAACTCGACAATGCAAACAATTAATCACACATCATAATAATTTATACCACTACGTATTCTAAGCCTAGGAATCCTTAAAAAGCCTAAGCTCTAATACCAAAAGATGTTGGGACCCAGTCCCGTTACTTATCCCGAAGCGATAAGTCAAGGCGTTCGGGTAAAAATCATGCGTGAGGAAAGTTAAAAACTTCAATTGAAAGGAAAATGTTAGTGTCAGCAGTAGCGGGTTCGTCACGGTGAAACTAAAGAATACTTCCAAGGACCTTTTGGGAGAAGTACGTCGTGGCCAACCTCTGGCTTCGTTGCAACGAAGTCTCAAGGGCGAGCAAACACAACCTTCAGGAAAAATACGCGTACTTCATTGTGTTGAAGTTCCCAGATCAAACCCAAGCACCTTTAAAAAAAATGTGCCACGGCGAATGTCTGGCTTCGCCATGGCAAAGTTACCAAATCAAAGTCTAGCTTTACCACAGCGAAACCTTCAATTCCGCAACCCAGAACCCAACTATCAAACACTAATTTTTTCACATTCAAATTCAACAACCATTAACAACTCAACCAAAAGATCAATACAAGCATATACAAAGAACTTCTTCAATTCTTAATTTCATTACTAAAAAAAATGGAGATTGAACATAGCTTTATTTACATATCAACCATATCAATAACTTAATACAAAATACAAATGGATTTTGATGTTTGATATGCTTATAAAGTTACCCAAAATAAAGTCAGTAACTTAGTTACAAAATGATGTTTTCTTGGAGTTTTGTCGATGCCTTGCAAGGGTCAATAACAGTCTCGTTATGCACCTATGGAGTGAAAAATAATAGGTTAAGCTGTGAAGTACAGTGGCTAATACATTTATAACCATTGATAACGAGCCATACCATCAAGAATATATATATATATATCTCATCTTAATCTAGCAATTAAGCCATCAAGATGTCTAACTCAAACATTCATAGTTAAGGATGCTATCACATAAAACATATCATGCACATTTAAACATCAAAACATACACTCAATTATGCATCGTACTTGCCAATTCAAAGATGAAATACACAAAAAAATGACTTGAGAGTCCCATGGATCGAAATGCACGTGAAAAAAATGAGTTCGTTTCTTAAGAGCTCATATGCCACAAGCGGGCAGTCGGGAGAAGGCTTTAAGTTAACTTGCACATGATGAACGAAATGGTTTCTCTCTTGCCCAAAGACAAGCAAATTCTTATGTTCTATTCATTTCATCACATATTCATACTTTCATGCTTTTTCCTCTTTGATTATACAAAATGTCATACATCTTTCAAGGCATGACAAGATAATACATCATAATGCATTTTCCAACATTCATAACAATTCAAATTCAAACAATTAAGCATAAACACACAAAAGTAAACAATTTGATCATCTCAACAATAACCATAAACATATTACCCACCTAAATTGCTTAAAATTCCAAGTTCAATTATGCCTTTCCTCTTACTCTTGGATAGGATTTTCTTGTTCTCCTAAAACAAACCAAATTCTCATTCAACCCAACATTCAAATGGAAAATTCATAAAACTTCAATAATCAAAATAATAAAATTGAGCCTAGACTTAACTTACCCATAGTTTATCTAGGTTAGAAAACTAAAACCTAGTTTAGAAATCCATGAAAAATCAAATGGGTCCTCTCCTTTCCTCCTACAAAAACTCATTTCTCTACTTTTTCTATCTCAAACAAGAAGAAAAGATGGAACTTACCTAAAACAAGTCGGTTTCTCTTCCTTGTTCTTTCTCCTAGCTGCCATGATTTTTCTTCTTCTTTTCCCTTCTTTCTCTCTTCTTTCTCTCTTCTTTCTCTCTTCTCACGATTTTCTTCTTCTTCTTTCTTATTCAAGACTACATTTTATCTTGGTCTTCCCATTTTGCCCTTCTTCGTTTAACCTAATGTCTGTTAGCTCCTTAGTCTATTAAATACCCCATTGTACTTCTAACATTTCTATTCTAAATTCTAATTGCTACTTATGCTTGCTAAATTAATGACTAAATTCTAAGAAACTAAAATAAAATAAATCCATAAATAAATAAATAAAACAAAAATTTAGGGTCCAATAGCTATGTAGTCCATTAGCCTCTTTACTGTGCTCTCAAGCTGAATGACTCTCTAATCATTGGATGTAGACCGCCTACTAGATGTAGCTGTACTAGACATAGAGGATTACGAATAACATGTATTTATAAATGAACCTAAGCCAAAGATTCTTCTACGACGGTCCCTACCACTCACTATATTAAGATATGTTTGACTCTCATCAACAGTTTCAGAGTGAAGAGACTATCGTTGAATGCTTTTTTGTATTTGCTCCACTTAGAGGGCACTGTTTATATTAATAAGTGATAATTATTAAGAATTACTATTAAAGCAAAAATTTCACATACATTAAGTTCTCTACATCGGGTGTTGATGAAGGTCACATCATCATGCTTCATAGTATGAGTGTGCAAAAAGAGCTAACGGGGTGTAGGCTTCCTGCCCATAGACTTTTCTTGCATCAGAATAAAATCCTATAACTGAACTACAATTTTCAAAAATTTCAGCAGAGTTTCGTCCATTTTTATGATATATACCCATGTTAAACAAAAAAAAGTAACTCAACAACACATCCTTATATGGCACTAAACATTTATAACATTATCATTCTCTATAATACACATATTTTTATTCCAAAATTCACACATCAAATTAAATTGAAATATATCAAAGTAAAAAAATTAGTTACAAGTTTCTATGTATGCTCCTAGTGGGGAATAGATCCTCCAGCATGTACGAGTAAACTCTCTCCCTTTGGTCCTCCACGTCTATTTGTAGAATTGCGCTATGAAATGGACATTATGTAATAACCCATTCTCCATATTGATGATTAGAGCTTTAGTTGTCATTGGGAATACATGAATTGCATTTCATTCACATGCATATCATTAGCATACATACATGAATTATGAATTATGATTTTGTACACATTGTAAGGAATGCATACACACTAAATTGACTCATTTCGGGGTATGGAAAGATTAAAACGGTCATGATGTGAATGTGAAACATTTATGCCTTGAATTTTGGTTTGATTGATTACAAGTAGTGAATTTGGAATTAATTGATATAATTGGAAAATTGAGCAATTCAATGTACATTTGGTCTAGGAAAAATGCCAAGTGGTAAGAACAATTGATACATGGAAATTAGAATGATTAAGCCTATAATTAAGTGACATTTGGCATTGCTCATTTTGTGAGAAATGGATTAGTAAGTTGATGTCAATTGGCAGCTGTGATTACATGACATATGACCTAGCTTTATTGGTGACATATGGCAACATAATTAGATGATAAATGGAGGACATGCCTTTAGACATATGGAAAATTAATTAGATGACACCTAGCGCCTTAGGAGTAACGTTTATGTAGTGTTGTTTCAGCCTAGCTCATTCTTCTTCTCTTCTCATCTCTCACCACCGAAACTTGCTTTTATCTCCCCTTCTTATGTTCTTAAAGCTATTCTAAATTACCACACCAAATACATGCTTTTACCCTTCACAAAATAGCTAAAGAACAATTGATTGTCATCTAATCTCACCTTGAATTTGTGATGACCTTGCATGCATGGAGGGCTAGGTTAACTTGATGAATTGAACTGGAATTTGAAGCTAAATAAGTAAGTAAAGTGTTGTTCTTTATGGCATGTTATAATAGAAAGATTATGATGATTGAATTGGGATAGAATGTGTATGATGTTGATGTTGAATATGTGCTAGAAAATATAGAATGAATGGAGACTTTTCTGATCTATTTTTACATATGCGAAAATGGTAGTCTATGGACTGTTGTATGGATGATTTAAGTTGGGATTTCAAGTATAAATGAAAGTGGATTAATGGTAAAGATATGTGTTATTGAAGTGTTCTTGAATCTGGTAAATTATAGTTGTAGGTCGAAATTCTGGTTTCAATTTTATCTTCCTTTTTCGATCTATTTTACATATCTTTAGGTCATGAATTTAAAGAAACTCAAAGAATGAAAGTTGTATATATTGGTCTTATCTTAACCTCTGTGAAAGTGTCTTGATAAAATAGTGACTAGAGCTTGAGTTATGTTTGTTTTCGTAATATTGCTTGTGGCAGACCCCTGTGCAGGAACCTTATATTATTTCCTAATTTTTGGGGACTTTAGAGCTTGAATTAGTCAAAGTGTAGAACATGAAAAATGATTATTGATGTCTTATTAATGCTTCGGTGAAACAATTTGGCCAGAAGATATCTTGATAAGTTTATGTAGTTAATTGATATCATTATCTAAAGAATGGACTGTTTTAATGTGTTCAGTTCAAATCTAGAAAATTATGGTTTGTTAAAGAAATAAATGAGTTCTTTTTAATTCAATCATAATCTTAAGAACATGAGAAATGTGTATGAGGTATGGATGAATGAGCATTGAAGAATATGGGGTAATTATGAATGAGAATTAAGTAAAGGTATAAAAATATATTGGTAGAAAAAGTTTGGAGAATGTATAGGTTTAGCTTGTTGAAATTCCAGATTTAAATTAACAATGTGTGTGATATAAGAGGTTTTTTATCACGAAAATGTTCAAGGATAAGTGTAAAATATGAGATGTTAATAGTATAAAGATGTTTTTATGAATGTAAATGAGATCCAAAGAATATGAGTATGGTGAATCACTACAAGAAAATTAGTAATTACCAATGGAAAGTTACCGACGGAAGAGAAACCATAGCAAATTACCAACAAAAAATGATTTTTCATAAGTAACATTGTTAGGAAAGATTACGTTTTGCGACGGTAAAAGTATCCGTCGATAAAAATGGAGGGAAATTATCTTGACAAAATATAGCAACAGTATAAGATTCCTGTCGGTAAAGGAGGCGGGAATGCTTAGCGGAATAAAAACTTTCTGGGTTTACCAACAAAAATGTTTCCGTTGGTAAATTTTAGAGTAAACGTCATCGTTTCTTTCAGCTTCAATATTTTTAATATAACAAAAATGACGTTGTTTACTTTAACACCAAACGATGTCATTTTCCTATGCATTTAGCCTACCCGAAGAACCCCCTCCCTCTCCTCTACGTTTTGCTTTCATTTTTTGTCGTCGATTCCTTCTGTTTCTCTGTAGTTGATTTGTCTTCTGCTCATCGGTGTGTGTGTTCATTTGTCTTCTCCGGCCACTATCATTGTGTCCTTCAGTGGAGGTAAATCATTTAGCCTTTGTTCTTTGTGATTTGTCGTATAACCCGTGTTGGCATATATGTTCAAACCTAAGAGTTTTGGAGGTATTTTTGCATTTGTTTTGGATTGTCTATGGTGTGTTTGTGTTTGCAATGTTCTAGAAACGATGAGGAAGGAAAAAGACATGATTCGCTTAATTTAATTGGGATGAATCTGTTATGCCTCTAAAGTGTTCGACGAAAGTTCTGAGTGGGTTCTTTAATGATTTTCTCCTTTCCATACTAGTTATCAATGTTTTGGATGAATTCACATTATTAGTCTATCTCCTGTGGTTTGATAGATATGTAATGGGACTATAATCTGCTATAGCATCCATGAGAGTTCTAACGGCTACATAAGGTTCTATATTTTATGGTTTATATTGTAACACGAGATATATTTTCTGGTCATCTACTTATGTGCACGTAGAGGTTGAAGACAAATTGAGGCTAATGTTTCACGAGGGTTATTTTCAAAGGTTTGAGTTATAATATGATCGTATCTTTGATTCATGTTGCAATAGTCCAACTTTTTGGTCGCAGACATAACGTAATAAAGAAACTAAAATAACTAGTGAAGGGGCACTCACCATCTCATGCCTTTGGTTACTACTTCTCATAAAAAAGTTTCTAACCTTATAATAAAGAATATAAGATAATAGAATTTTGTCTTCTCTATTTTCCTTGATTAGAGTTATCTTTATATGCGCTGGCTTATTGACTCAACAGGTTTTCTTTTTTCTTCTTTTAGATCCTATATGTTAAATAAATTGAACTAAGAAAAAGAAGAAGAATTCTAAAGGTTCGATTTTGTTCAATATAAGATAAATCATTAAAAAAATTCAAATTTTCTTACCGATTGATTTTAGTGTTTAGTTTTTTTAGTTAGTTTAGTTGACCACTTGAAATTAGATACAATCTATATAGCACTTGAAATTGCTATATAGATATGGTAATTCATATTAACTACATTATTCATATATATTATAAATTATTTATTAGTATGTATAAATAGTTTAGTTTATATAAGCCATAATAACTATAAAGATCACTATAATGATAATTCCAAAAATAAAATTTCTGTTTAATAGTTCATCTTAACATATCAATATCATATGGTTAGATGTATCATCTACTTAATAATTAGTCTTGATATATAAATTTCTTGTTATAGTTCGTCTACCTCCTAAGAGTCTCTTCATATAAATAAGTCTCATATGGCAAGGAGTTTTAGTAGTAGTTATACGCTAGGAAATTTTGATATTTAGTTCTCCAAGCATAGGAGATCAAAAGAGTAATTATTGTCTATTCTTATTTTCAAGACTCTAAGAACTACGTACCAATCATGATAGTCATTATCCTACTTATGCAGTCATACTACCATCCTAGTCCTCTTTAGTTTCCTACTATGCCTCCTTCTCTGCATTGATAAATAATGATACTACTACGAAGCACTTATAAGGCAATGATTCATGAGAAGTTAAAGAGTATGTCAATAATAAGCTAAGCTATTTATTGATGACATGTGTGACTATTTCGATCACAACCAACTCATTGAATTTGTTACCATACGCTTATCTAGCAAGATTTGACCTAAAAAAGAATAAGAAATAGAAAATTTAGAAAAACAAGAAGATTTGATGAATTCCATTGTTCACTAAAAGGAGATTGTTAATAATTTGGATGCGATTGAGGTTACCTGGGGCTTCTTAATGAAAATGAAGATTAAAGTGGTGGAAAACAAAGATGTTATACTAATGATGAGGATAGATACTTTGAGTTTTGAAGAGAAGGATGGAGATATTGTGTTTAATAAGGACTTGATTCACTTACTATGCACTCATGGGGCTACTTTGAAGTAAGAAGAAGAGGTCTTACAGCTCTTTACTAAGAGAAGCTACCAAGCAATTGGATTACTATTGAGTTCAACAATTTGTCCACATTTGACACTATAATGAATGATCTAGACATATTATTATTAAAGAAAGATTTCTACAGAAGAGTAGGTAAGGTTTGGAAAAAGGGTTATCTATTGTATGCTCCTCTTAGAACTGAAATCAAGTTTAATCGTAAGAAGCTAAGACCAATTACTTGAAATATGATATAACTTAACTTGGAAGTCTTAGGTTGGATGATGATTTAAGGGATATGTAACTAGACATATAGGAAATAATTTTCTAATAGTTATTAAGGATATTAATTTCAATCACGAAGCATGTAATCAAAACGAGGATAATAGTAATGATGAAAATATGAAATATTAATTCAAAGCATGGGATATGAATTTCAGGTTGAAATATGCCACTAAAGAGAAAACAGGATATAATGTGACCAAGGTTCAAACCATGATTTGGAGCCAGTTATTGTCCAAGTGAAGCATTACATGTTATAGCTAATCTGAATCAGATGTTATACCTCCAGCTACTACTGCACTTGCAGATGAGACATCACCTTCCGTACCTGCTACTACACCATCCACCACCCTTATAGCGACAGAGATATCAGGGGTAAACAATGCGGATAAAGGAGGCGACCTCCAGCCTAGAGCCAAGGGAGCTGATGGAAGAACTTACATCACAATTGTCAACAATTTATAAGTGAAAATACATGAAACACCATAAATTTATAATTAAGTTATAGGTTTAAACTTTAAAAAATGGTATAAAATTAATTGTTTAAGTAGTATGTTGATTCCGTTTCGACCATGCTCAAGAAACATGAAATCCAAATTTAAGGAGAAGATTGATGATGAGGATTATATGTGGAAGAATATCTCTCAGGTGACAAAGGAATTTTACTATCAGGAGTTTTATGTACAAATTATTGTTATTTTTAATTGATTTTTATACATTTATTAGATAAATATTATTACATTATAAATACTTATCATATGTTTTTTCTTTTATTTCAGAAAGAATTTTTTAGGATTTTGAATTTGACGCAGTCACTTATAAAGTATGGGACAGATAAGCATGTACACGTTATCGAGACTTTGTTGGTGCGATACATAAGACTGGTGTACGACTGCCTTATATTTCTGAACAAATATAGAATCGTTGCCAGCAGTATTGGTCATCACTCGAGGCAATGTCCATTTTAGAGCGTAATTCTACCAACAAACGCGGAGGATTAGGGGGAGACAGTCTTCTCGAACATATTGGAGGATCTATTAAGTTAGACCCCGCTACCGGAGCCCGACATTCGGAACCATAAACTGAAAAAATCACATTGCAATTTTTTTGTGGGGATGCGAGAAAAATCGATAATCAAATCGGCTCGATTCATTTAAAAACCATTTTAGTCACAAAGATGCAACATCATTGAATACATCAGAGTCTTGAAAAAATCACTTGGGCCCATACAAAACACGATGTTTGTTTTTATATTATTTTTACATTCAAAACCACCCTTTGCCTTAATACAAATATAAAATACAAATTACAAACTACACATGATGCAGTTGAATGCTTATGTTTAAAATGATTCTAAAATACAAAAGTCCCTGAACTAACTTAATTTCAAAAGTCGTTAACTATCTTGGAGTTCCAATGCCTTGCAAGGATAACTTATCTTCTCTTTTTGCACCTGAGGAGGGAAGCATGGGGTGAGCTAAACAGCTCAGTGGCTAACATATTTATAGTCGTGGCAATTGACCAAAGTCAATCATATGTATGTATAAATATATCTAGCAATACAAGCATTCATACTTTATTTAAGCAATTTAAACATTCATCAAATTTTGCTCAATCACACAACACTCAATATGCTCCATGCTTGATCATTTAAAGATGCAATGCACAACAAATGGTTCGATGGTTCTATGAAACAAAATGAGGAAACCGAAGTTTACCCCATGAACAGAATGAGTCCATTTCGGAGCTCATATGCCACAAGCAGGCAGTCGGGAGAAGGCTTTGTCAACGTGCACGTGACGAATAGAATGGTTCCACTCTCGCCCAAAGAGAAGCACATAATCTTACTCAGATTCATTTCTTAAAAATGGTATGCTTTCATGCTTTTTCTTCTTTCTTTTCATTTATGCAAAATGCCATGACAGATATCAAGGCATAACATTGATCAAAAGTCATAATTTAGTTATATCAAAAAAAATCTTGCTTCTTTCATGGTATGACCAAAATCAAATATCATCATGAATTTTCAACAAATCATTTTTAAACAATTAATCACATAATCAAACAAAATGTCATGTATCTTTTTAATGCATAAAATTTGAAAAATGTTCACACATAGGCAAGAATCTGCCCAATCACACAAAACTATAAACATATTACCCACCTTGATTTCCTTGCTTAAAGACTTGACTTGCTCAAAATGCTTCTTCTCTTGTTCCTCTTGTCTCTCTTGA
>JANVCL010346837.1:0-17419 GCA_026546855.1 Erythroxylum incrassatum
TGTTCTTCCTAGCCGTCCCCATCAGTGTTGTTCTCCTCGTCTTCCTTCTCGGTGTCTACGCTAGCTGGGTCTGTCTCTATGATATTCCTAAATTCTTCGCCACCAACGAATCACCGACCACTAAGGTGTTGCCAATATCTCGGTACAAAGCTTATTTACTTCCCACTGCTTGCTCCTCCATTTGCCTGCCTGTCGTTGCCTGCTTCACCTACTCTAGTTGTAGTTTTAGGGATTTTGCGTAAACGAAGAGAAGAATTGGGGAAAAAACGAAAAAGGCTAGGGAGTTTAGGAGAGGATGGGTTGGGTTATTGGCTGTGTGGTTATTATCTGCGGGTATAATTTTGGGTCTGCCCAACAACGACGTTTTATTAATAAAATGTCGTACAAAATACAACAAATTTGTGACGTTTTACTAAAACGTCGCGAAAAAAATGAATTTTTTGTGACGTTTTTTAAACGTCACGAAAAATCTTCACAATTTGTGACGTTTTATTAATAAAACGTCGCGAATTGTATTATTTTCTTGTAGTGATTACTTTAAAACTTGTATAACTCGAGTGGATGCTTGATTTACATCACAAAAGCAGCATGATAATTAGCCCCGGATACCAAGGTGATAGAGATTATTGTAGGATGTTTTGTGGCGAAGGACTTGAGGAGGAAATTGACCTATGTACACTTGCGGATTGTAAGGAGTACAAGGTTGAGTTTGATATGATGATGACGAACAACACTTATGAGGTTCTTATACTGGTATATCTGATATGGTTCACAATCATATCGAGCACCGTTGTTGTTAATTTTTGGACGAGACCTTGTTGGTCGAGGAACAACAAACAATATTTTTTTAGTTTCTATGCTTGCATATCTGACATAGTACATAGTTCTTTCGAGAACTATTATTACTGCTTTCTGAACGACACCCTGTTGGTCAAGAGACAACAAATAGTAGTTATATGGTTCTTAAACATATATTATAACTGACATGGTTTATAGTTCTTTTAACGTCATTGTTATTGCTATTTGTACAGATCATGTTGTTCGAGAAAAATACTATTGTGATTAAGCAAATGGCGTGGGAAGAAATAGAGCCAGGTTTTACTTGACAACAATGCTAACAACTGGTTGGACATGAGAGCATTTTAGATGTATCTTGTCAGCCACGAATTCTCCATATGTAATTCAAAAAATGAAATTAGATGAGGATACAAATTTAAAGCTGTAGTGATGTTATGTTAGTCTCCAATATTATAGTAGATTATGGCATTGAATTTTGTTATGGAGAGGGATCTGCCAGCTACAATAAAGTAGTGAATTAGAGTTTACTTTTTGAAGATACTCTAAGAAGGTAAGATCAGTCTTTTTCAACTCTTGCAATTCTATATGAATTTGAAGCTACCTATTATGTGAGATTATTCTGAATGCATTTGATAGGATTTGGAAAACATTACAAGAGGTAAATAGATAACATATGGAAATACACCTTTATTAAAGGAGGGAAATACACCTTTATATGAGAGTAACATTTAATCCTTTCTTTAAAACCAAGAATCATAAGCTAGATTAGACATATGTTGAGAAAGATCAGAGGTAGAAAAGATCGTTTAAGATAGTGAAAATAAATTTGAATCAATAAAATTGTATAGATTTTGGTTACTTAAAAAGAGAAGGAATTGAGCCTTCTATACGAGGTGATTTTTGGGATTTAATAACTAAAAAAACGTAGTGCTTAGAGGAGAAAAAGGTAGGATGGATTGTCATATCATGTGAAAACAGAATATAATTAAGGTGGTATTTTTGTATTGAATGAATAATTTTATAAAGAGTGTGAAGAATATTTATATACAATGTTTGAACAAAAAAGATAAATATATTTAGATTGATAAATACAAATAAGATTTATTATCTAACTGATATTGTAAAAATAAATGTCTTTAAAATTATAAATACAAATAATAAAATAAGATAAAAATAATAAGATACCAAAGATATAGTCATTAAACTAATATTGCAATAATGACTATCTTTAACATATTATACAGTTTAAACAAATCTCAGTAATTTAGAATTAAATGATTAATTCTATTGAACTCATTTTACTCTCGTTTCGTTATTTTTTGTCATCAAAATGAGATGTAACTTGTTAGCTGAGAATCAAACTTAAGACTTTTGAATTAATAAATACATAAAAGACAAGTTTTATTAATTGAACTACAGAAATTTCGCATACTGCAACCAACTTATCAGCACCACAACTTGTTTGCTGTGTATAAACTAAAGTAAAATATTACTCGGCAAAGTCTGTGCCAGCAGACTTTGATCGTATATTAATTTCACCCTTGACTTTCTTTTAGTAGACTGTTGATCCCACCACTGCAAGTCTCCTCTCTGAGATTTGACTTTTTTACGTACTACTATGACTTTAAATTAAAGGAGACACCAGTTCTCAGACTTTGAGGTGGTTTGGACTATATATTCTCATCATTTATTATATTCGGAATCGGAAAGGCTGACATGACTATGGCTTCAGAATTAATGGTGTGTGATCTATATATATTCAATTTCATGAAACGAGATCTTGAAATAGTATGTATCTACATGGAGACTAAAGAACTTTCAGAATTGAATTTAATCCCAAGAAGGCTAATGTTAAAGTACTTTAAATAGCTAAGTTCGAGTACCTTGCAGCTATGGCAGATGATACAAACTCAACTACGGTAATTGCTTGTAATGACCATCAAGGTTCTGAGGTGAAATAAGCATTGACACCTCCATCGAAACATGTCGCATGGTTGGACGAGAATTTGAACTGGGATGCAAGCATGAAATAGCAAGTTTTGCAATGGAGACGATGATTAAGGCCACTTCATCCTCAGGGGTTGACGGACGATCGTCCAATAACTCTTTGACTAATTTATCGCTTACAGACGATGGAAACGATGTACGTGATGATGAAAAAGAAGTGAGGAGATCGCTTGGATGCTTTCCCATTATTATTTCCAACGTCAACACTCCGAAGCTATAGACATCACACTTTTCGTTCACTTCCAACGTGTAAGCAAACTCTGTCGAGAAAACAAAAAGATTCAGTCCTAACTCAAGTTGATCATGCACCATGATTTTGATAGAATCATTACCTGGAGCTGCATAGCCAAATGTGCCTGCGAATGAAGTCCAATTTGAAGAATCAGGCCTCAGAATTCTAGCAGTACCGAAATCGGATATGTGAGCTACGAGTTGTCGATCAAACAGAACATTCTTGCTGGATATGTCACGGTGGATTATAGGAGGAGAGCAGTCATGGTGCATATAAGATAAAGCATTTGCCAAATCATATATGACATTTATCCTCTTTTCCCAGTTGAAAGCACTTGCTAGTTCATCATTTCGCAGCATATAATCAAGGCTTCCGCCTTCCAAAAACTCGTATACCAGAAACGAGTGAAGATCATGTACACAGAAGCCGTAAAGCTTGACGATGTTGCGATGCCTTATTTCAGTTAAGGCAAGAATCTCACTTGTAAAAGCTTTTGAATTAGCAATGTCTTCGTCTAATTGGGAATGAAGCTTCTTCACAGCAACAACCTGACCTGTAGGTAGTTCAGCTCTGTAGACACTTCCATAGCCCCCTTCTCCGATGCAAAATTTGGAGTCAAATCTTTCTGTTGCATCAACAATACTTCCATACACCATTTTCCCATCATAGCTCCATATAGTGAAAAGGTTTTCCTTCTTTGCTTCTGAATCACCTGCTCTCTTCTCCAGTCGTCGGAAATAGGTAAAAATTATTGCGATTATAACGGAAACAAGAAACAGTGAACAGAAAATTGGGACTGCAATATAAATTACCAACTTTCTGTTCTTTTTTCTATTCAACTTGGGGCCAGGGCAGTCTGCCAAACCAGTAGCATTTCCACACAAACCTTTATTATTGCTCAAGGCTTCAAATGGAGCATCCTGAAATGGTTTCGTCTCGGGAATAGCTCCTTCTAACTCATTATAGGATAAGTCAACAGCTGTCAAGCTCAGCAAGGAGTCAAAAGCCGACGGAATAGAACCATTCAAATTGTTGTGTGAGAAATTCAATGTCTCCAGACTTTTTAATCCACCTAGTTGTTCTGGAATTTCTCCTACCAAACGATTCTGACTAAGATCAAGATATTGGAGGGACCTCAAATTACCAATTTCAAGTGGAATACCTTCCCTAAATCCATTCATACTCAGAGTCAAGTTCAACAGATTGGTGCACTGTCCTAGTTGCCCTGGGATGGGACCACTCAGATTATTTGCGGCCAAGTTAAGATTTGCAAGAACAGAAAGCGTACCTATCTCCAGAGGAATGCTGCCAGAGAGATTGTTGTCATTCAATAAAAGGTTAAGCAACAATTTCAAGCTTAGCAATTCCTTTGGAATCTCTCCAACTAGATGATTCGAAGAGAGGTCGAGATATTGAATATTACTCGCCATTCCAAGTGCTCCTGGTATCTCTCCAGTGATATTGTTGTTGGCCATCTTCAATGTTGTTAGATTGAAGCACTGCCCCCAATTAGAAGAAACCTCACCATACAATCTGTTATTACTCATATCTATGTACTTCAATAGAGGATATATGCCCAAGGCTTCAGAAATGTTTCCAGTAAGTTGGTTTCCTTCAAGCCTGACTCTGAACAACCTGCTACAATTTTTTAAGCTCTTTGGCAGGGGGCCTGTAAACTGGTTGCCCTCTATAGTGAAATAGTCGAGTAAGCCTCCAACGCATAAGTCATCAGGTAAATTGCCGGAAAGTCTATTTTCCGACAATAGAAAAGTTGTCAATTGTGTGAAATTGTTCATGTTCTTGGGGAGGGAACCAGAAAGTTCATTCATGAACAGCCTTATGTCAACAAGGGACTTGAGTTCTCCCAGTCCAGAAGGGATTGATCCAGACAGTGTGTTCTGAAACAGTGCAAGACCTGTTAAGCTTGTCATGTTTCCAACAGACGTGGGGATTGTTCCAGTCAACATATTTTCTGACAAATCAAGAACTTGGAGAGATCTTAGAAGCCCTACTTCTTCAGGGATCGAACCGGACAAATTGTTTATGTAAAGGTAGAGATTGGTTATGCGACTCAAGTTCCCGATAGAAGCAGGGATTTCACCAGCGAGGTTGTTTAAATGTAAATCGAGGTGGTTCATAGCTTTTAGGAACCCAATATCTTCAGGAATGGATCCAGAAATTCTGTTATCACCAAGGTTGATGTATGACAAGCTGCTCAGATTCGCCATCGAAGGTATCGAACCCGTGAAATTATTGCTAGAGAAATCAAGAGTATGAAGAGAAATAAGCATGCCTAATTCTTCTGGTATGGAACCAGAAAGTTGGTTGACATTAATCCACAAGTCTTCCACTTTCAGCAAGTTTCTTATTTCAGATGGCAGGTTTCCAGAAAAAAGATTGTAGGACAAATCAACAAAGGTGAGCTTGGAAAGGTTACCGATGCTTGGTGGGATGGAACCATGTAAAGAATTGTTGGATAGATCAATTCTAAGGAGGTTAGGCAATGAAGAGAAGCTTAGATCTTGAAGAGTACCTGTCAAACCAAGACGCGAAAGGTTAAAGTATTGAGCACTTCCAGTGCCATCACAGGCTATCCCAGTCCAGTTGCAATGGCTACTACTTCCAGTCCAAGAAGATAGCAGGAACTGGCTTTTGTTGTCAAGAGTAGTTTTCCAGCTCAGAAGAGCTTGTGCTTCGACCCCTGCCATGCTAATGTTGCTATGACCATTGGTCAGAGCTAAAACAGAGGTTGCTGGGAAGTTCATAGCAGACAGCATCACAAATAATAAAAAATTGTAAATGATAGGACAGAGCAAGGTTTGGGGAGAAACAAGAATTCCCGGCAATTTCTTGCGTGGAAGATTCATTCTGAGTTGTGATTGGAATAAAAAAGGAACAGAGAATATGGATAAAGGATGTAATTCAGGCATTGCAATGCTTGGTGGAAGAATTGAAGCATGAAGTTATATAAAAAGAAATATAGCTGTAGCCTTTGAGATAGGGGACCTGGGCTTGCATGCCATTATTGAAACTTTATCCACAGGTGATTGTTGAAATCACTAAATTTTGTGTCCCTTCATCTTTTATGAATAGTCAACTTTTCCTTTTCTTCCACTAAACTTTTCCTTTCAGATTTGTAGTTCTCAACTTTAGATTTAGTCCTTTGCAAAAGTCAGATATATGGAGAAAATAATAACCGGAAAGAAATATGATTAGAGAAAGTACAGTGATATGATACAGTCAACGATACCACTGTAATTATCACAATATATAGTTGTGGATTGTGACAATTACCAATGATGGGGACGCAATTGCATCATATTGTAGTTGTACTTTACAACTATATATGATAATAATTCAAATTCTCCTATAATTTCATGTGTATTTTTAAACAAATTATAATTAAAAATAATAGATATTTTAAACTATTTTTAGTTCAACTTGATAATTACAAATTATAAGACGGCTCTTTGAAGTCTTTACCTCAAATAATACAAAGTAGGCTACTTGAATGAATTCTAAGAAATCAATGGGCTGTTTTTCACTTTTAGATGCTAATTCCTTGTACACTAACATAAAAAGTCTACTTTTCCATACGACGTTTGTCTAATTGGCACTATCCCCCACCTAATGTTTAATGCCTTTCCACATGTAATATATTAATTTATTCATCGTTGGGCTTTGCTTTTGGAAACTT
Organism: Erythroxylum incrassatum; assembly: GCA_026546855.1. Classification (NCBI taxonomy): domain Eukaryota; kingdom Viridiplantae; phylum Streptophyta; class Magnoliopsida; order Malpighiales; family Erythroxylaceae; genus Erythroxylum; species Erythroxylum incrassatum. The sequence continues at coordinate 6,735 of JANVCL010346837.1, forward strand.
CTCGGAGACTTCGTGGTTATGTTCAAACTTGGCGGCCGACAAATATATATATATACCATTTGATTAGTTTACTATTCGATGATGAAACTTGTTGTGTATAGTATGCAATTTTAAAATGTTTTAAAAAGAAAAGGAGTGTTTTTATAATTTTTTGAATATACAACCTCAGAGAAAAGTATAATTCATGAGATATCCTCTTCCAAAAGTTAAAAATAAATATACAAGTCAAAACATATTGTGTTAGTGTTGCAGATTTTTTTCATTAAATATATAACTTAGAACACAATTATGTTATAAGTCAGATATGAATATGTGAAAAATTAAAAAAATTACGAATAGAAAACATGATCATACTAATAACCGTCATTAAAAAAAGATAATATTATATATTGTATTTACAATATTTACTTTTATTTAAAAATAAGCTTTTATTATAATTCAAATTTTTAATGAACTACAAGAAAAGTTGTTGACTAATATAATAAAACAACCCCATTGAACTCTCAAAAATATAAACATGTCTAATTGATTCAACTTTTGTAAAAATTTTCATATTTTTTCTTGTTTATTTGTTTTCTTCTATACAAATTTATCCTTATTGTTACATGAGATTATGGATTTTATAAACCATATCTAAAACATCGTGGATTTAGATCACTCACACACACTTGTGTATGTAGATATAATAAAAAGTGATATAAATCACAAGAAGGCTAAGAAACTTGGAAGTTTCATTAAATTATGTCCACTAATTCCTTGATTTTCCATGCTCCAAAATCAAAATTCATTAACAAACTTGTTAAATAATTCCTTGATCATTGTAGTTTAGTATTTATAACATAAACTTGTTAAATAATTTCTACTATGTGTAGGTTTTCTTTTGACAGTATTTCTAAATTCCTACTTTGTGTAAGTTTCCTACCTTAGGGTTATATTACTATATAAATACCCCTTTCGGGATCCTTTGTAACACTCATTGGTGTACTCTTCATTAGTCCTAAGGTTTGTGTGTGTGTGTGAGAGAGAGAGAGAGAGGGAACACTTGTAATTTTTTCTTTCATTGACATAGTGCATATTTTCAGGCTCCCTTTGCCACGTGATTTTTTTCTCCTGATAGTCAATCCGGATAAAAATTCTTTGTGGCCTTCTACTGTTTTTTCTCTATTTACTTTATTGATTCCACTGCTTCCGCAACTACTAGCACAACAAACTGGTATCAAAACAAGGTTCGTTTCGGTCAATTAAGTTTTGTTGTCATGTCTCCTTCAACCAAATTTGACATCGACAAGTTTGACGAAAAGATTAGTTTTGCTATTTGGGAGGTCTAGATGCAAGTCCTTCTTACACAACATGGATTGAAGAAAACTTTGTCTGGCAAGATAATGAAACCTGCCAACATGTCACACAAGGATTGGGAAGAGTTCGACGAAAAAACCTTCTTTGTTATTTAATTATGCTTAATGTGTGAAGTGCTTAAGGAAGTAGTCCATGAGACTATTGTTGCAAGACTTTGGTTGAAATTGGAATCTCTTTACATGACAAAGAGCCTAGCCAACAAACTTCATCTCAAAGAACTTCTCTTTACGATCTAAATGTCCGAAGGTACACTCGTCTTATCTCCTCTTGATGAATTTAATTCCATTATTATTGATTTGGAAAATCTTGATGTTAAAATTGATGATGAGAATCAAGCAGTTATTTCACTACCTCATTTGTATAAGCACTTTAAAGAAATTATGCTTTGTGGTAACCATGAAACTCTCTCTTTAGAAGAAGTTAAATCTGCTTGGCTATTTAAAGAAAAGTTTGATGCTTTCAATGAAAAGGATGCTGAGGGTTTAATGGTTAAAGGTAGAACTTTTGAGAAGGAAGAGAATAGTAAAAGCCATAAGAAGTCTAGATCTAAGTCTAGAGGTAGAGATGCCAATATTACATGAAAATATTATAAGAAAATCAGACACAAGGTCTCGAATTGTTATAAATTGAAAAATGAACTCGAAAAAAAAGGTAAAAATAAGGGTAATCAATATGATTCTACCCCTGAGGTTGCTGCGGTTGAGTCTAGTTCAAGAAGTGATATTCTTTTGGTTGTTCAAGGTAAACGACGATCTAAAGATGAATGGATCCTAGACTCCGATTGTACTTTTCTTATGTGTCCTTACAGGGATTAGTTTGCCACCTATGAAACTGCTAAGGCTGTTGTCCTTGTGGGTAACAATGCACAATATGATTTGGTGGGGAAAGGTACAATCAATATTACAACTTATCATGGTGTTGTTAAAACCCTCACTAATATTAGACATGTTTATGATTTGAAATGCAACCTTATTTCACTTAGTACACTTGAGTCTCTTGGGTGTAGGTACTCCCTGAAAGTGGAGTCATGAAAGTGTCCTGAGGTACTATTGTAATCCTTAAAGGGAAAAGGCATGGTACTTTTTATGTGTTGCAGGGCTCTACTATTATTGGTACTATTAATGTTGCCTTATCTAAGTCTCACCAATATGTTGCTAAGTTGTGATATTACCGCTAGGCCATATGGGTGAGAACGGTATGCAAATCTTGTGCAAGAGGGGTCTATTGAGCCAAAGTTCAAGTAATATAGGGTTCTGTGAACATTGTATCTTCGATAAACAAACTAGAGTATGTTTCTCTTCCCCGGGGATTCACAAGACCAAAGGTATTCTAGATTATATTCATTTTGATCTATAAGGTCCCCCTCACATTGCTTCTTGAGGTGGTAGAAGGTATATGTTGACCATTATGGTGTTTCTTCTAAAGAAGAAGAGTGAAGTTCTTCTCACTTTTCAGGAGTGGAAAACCTTATCGAGAACCAAACAGGTAAGAAAATTAAGCAGATGAGAAGTTACAATGGTTTTGACATCTGTGAAGATTCTTTTGACAACCTATGCAAGAAGGAAGACATCGCTAGACACCACACTTTGGCTAATAAGCCTCAGTAAAACGGAGTTGTTAAGTATATAAACAATACTCTATTGGAGAAAGTTCGATGTATACTTTCTCATGTTAAGTTGGAACCTGAGTTTTGGGTTGAGGCGGCTACTACTACAAATTATCTTTTCAATCGTTACCCACATTGTTCTCTCGACGGTAAAATCCCAGAAAAAGTTTAGTCAGACAACCCTATTGATTATTCTAATCTTCGTGCTTTTGGGTGTCCTGTTTATGTTCATGTTAATGAGTGCAAGTCAGAGCCTCATAGTGTTAAATGTATCTTCTTAGGTTACAAAGAAGGAGTTAAAGGTCATCGTGTTTATTGTCACGATCTTAAATATCATAAGATTTATCATAGTTGTGATATAACCTTTCATAAAGATGTTATATTTTCTTCTGGGCAAGATTTTGTGTTGTCTTCTTCTTGTACAGATGATCAGGCTGGTACAAAGGAGAAAGTAGATTTCATCGTCCCCGCTACTCCCCTTAAGGAGATAGTGCCACCTACTTCTGAGTCTCAAGAAAATCAGACTGATTCCATTGTATAGTTGATCCACTTCTAGTGTAACTTGATTATATGTTAACCCAAGATCGTTCTAAAAGACAAATCCAATTGCAAGCAAGATTGTAGGACTATAATTATGATCTCTTTGCTTATGCTTTAGTTGCTGCACAAGAAGTTGACACCTATTCTGAGTCAGATAATTATTTTAAGGCTATTGCTAGTGCACAAGCTAGGAATTGAATTGGTGCTATGCAGGAATAAATTGAAAGTCTTCACAAGAACGAAACTTGATATTTGGTGAAGCTTCATAAGGGTAAGCTTTCTATTAGTTGCAAGTGGATCTACAAGCTTAAAGAAGGCATCATTGGTGTTGAAAGCAAGTGATATAAGGCTCGATTAGTTGTATGAGCAAATGAATGTGAAAATTGTATTACAATCTTGAAGAAGAAATTCACATCCTTCAACTTGATGGTTTTATGGTTCAAGGAAAGGAGGACCATGTTTGTCATTTGAAGAGATCTTTGTATGGTCTTAAATAATCTCCCAAATAGTGGTATAAGAGGTTGACTCTTTCATGATTGGGCGAATCTATTCTAGAAGTAGCTATGATAATTGTGTGTATTTTCAAAAGTTCCCTAATGATTCCTTCATTTTTCTTTTGTTTTATGTTGATGATATGTTGATTGCAATGCCTAGTAAGGCTCTTGTTGATAGGTTGAAGGCCCAGCTTAACAGTGAATTTGATATGAAAGACTTAGGTGTTCCTAAGAAGATTCTTGGGATGGAGATTATTCGGGGTCGTCAAGCAGGAAAACTTATGATCTCTCAAAAGAAATATATTTAGATGATACTTAACAACTTCAATTTAGCTCACTATAAGCCTATTACTACTCCATTAGCTGCACATTTTAAATTATCTTCTGAACAATGCTCATCTACTAGTGAAGCTAAAGATCGTATGTCTCATGTTCCGTACTCTAGTGCCATTAGTAGCTAGATGTATACTATGGTATGTACCCAGTCGAATTTGGCCTATGTTGTCAGTGTTGTATCTAGGTATATGCATAATCCTGGTAAGGAGCACTGGGAAGGTATGAAGTGGATCCTTTGCTACTTGAAGGATTCTAGTGAGCTTAGTTTAGACTTTAAAAAAATTCATTGTGATCTCGATGTTATAGTTGGCTATGTTAATGTCAACTATAGTGGTGACTATGATCACAGAAGGTCACTTTCATCCTATGTTTTTACTCTTTGTGGTTCCAGTATCAGTTGGTATTCTTCTCTACAATCTATTGTAGCATTATTGACCACTGAAGCAAAGTATATTGCTATTACTGAAGAAGCGAAAGAAGCAATTTGGCTCCAAGGTTTGGCGAAAGAGCTTGGTCTATAACAAGATGCCATTGTTGTCTTCTATGATAGTTAAAGTTTCATGCACCTCATGCGAAATAGTAAGTATCACTTTAAGACTAAGCATATTAATGTTCGATGCCACTTCATTCAGGATACTATTGAAGCAGGTGAAGTTATTATTGAGAAGGTTCACACTGCTGAGAACCCTACCAACATGTTAACCAAGTCACTACCTATTGCTAAGTTCAAACATTGCCTAGACTTAGTCGGTATTCATGATACTTGAGCGCCCTTTAGGGCTTACAATAAAGAGACCTTCTACTTTCGGTCTTGTGTCAAGGTGGAGATTTGTTGGGATAGTAACCCAACCCTTTAAGATTCCTACTTTATGTAGTTCCTATTATATGTAGGTTTTCTTTCTTTTTTTAATACTATTTCTAAATTCCTACTCTATGTAGGTTTCCTACCCTAGGGTTATACCTTTATAACATGCATTGGTGTACTCTTCATTAGTCCTAGGGTTCATGAGAGAGAGAGAGAGAGAACACTTGTAATTTTTATTTCTTTGATATAGTGCATATTTTCAGGCTCTCTTCACCTGTGAGTTTTTCTCCCAGCACTCGAGTTTTCCACATAAAATTTTGTTGTGCCGTTCTACTATTGTTTATTTACTTGATTAATTCCAATGCCTCTGCAACTACTAGCACAATAAGTTTCAACTAAAAACCTAAAAATTAATTTAAAGCTACAATCATTTATTGCCAAATAATTTTATTAAATAAATCTAAAAAAATTTAGAATTTCTAAATTTAGTTTAGATCAGATTTAAATTCATAAATCAGTAATTGACATTTTGATAAGTCATTAATTAAATCCATAGTTGGTAGTTAAATTTTATATTAAGAAAAAGCTATTATAAGCATTTTAATGGGATAACTTTGTTGTTCTCTCTAACTGTTCCACCTATCTTTTTATCCATCTTATCTTCTTGATATTAATTTTTCCACCATCTTACCTTCCTGTTACTTACTAAAACATGTTGCTACTCTTCACTCATTCTAACTTCATCTCTGATTTAACATCCTTATAACCTTACCCTTCTTTTACCTCTTTAATCTCTACCTATATAAACGTTGCTCCTTACTAAAGAGAGCTTTGCAAAGGGTATTTTTGCCCCTTTTCTTCCATATTTTCTTTCTCCCTTTTAGCATTTCTGTTTCAAGAAATTGCACCTTTATCCCAAACCTTTTCCAAAGTTGTCCATTTCCTTCAAATATAAAAGTCTTCCAAAACAACAATTATGCAGGGCTTTGAGAATGATGAATTTCCCCTTTAGCTCCTTCAAGTAAGACATAGGCTTCTCTACCCTTTTCATAATTAGGCACAACCTAGGCACCTGTAACCTCTCCACTAGGCACAGTCTTGACTCCCTCACCCTCCTCCCAACAAGTTGAAGATCTAAAGACTTGAAAACAAGTATTAGAAGGAAATGATGAACTATCACTGCACTTTTTCCCTCCTAACTTTGAAGAGTTATTGTATATTAAACTTGGAAACTCTTCAAGAGGTAGATAAATATTAGGAGAACTCTGTAATTGGATTCTTTTAGGATAAGAGACCTACCTTTCCTTCAATACAAAATTGAGGATGGCTCCCGAAAAGGAATGTATTGATTCTCTCCTAATTGGTTTGATCGTATGTACGATGATTTATATCATTGGTGAGGTCTCTGGTTCAAGTACAAAATGGCTCAGTTGCAACAAAAAAAGCAAATAGAAGGAGCATATGTCTCTCATGCATGCAATATATATAGAGTAATTAGAGCAAATTCACTTTTTGGGGAATATTAATTGAAGCAAAAATGAGAATATTTATAGTGGAACATATTTCAAAATCCCTGGAGAGATAGTTCACTAATAGATCAAGGGATAAATAATTCAAATCATTTACATCCAAATCTTGATGTTTGGAATCCATATTATGCAAGGAGACATTGCTTTTACTACAACCCATAAGGGTTGCCCATTCTTTATACATAAACTCTTGTGAGGGTTTCTCGTATCAACGGTTCTTCTACTTCCAAGGCAAATACTCCTATTTGTACCTCATAAAAAGCAGTAAGGGGTTGAAAACAAGTCTTCATAATGCAATTTTCATTGCTTATGGACCTAAACCTGGGGGACCTATCCATAACTAGGATGAAGCTTTGGTGAAATTAAGTGGAGGTCCAAATCAACGGATGAGTTATGGTTAAGGATGAAATGTCACTCAAACCAAAAGCTAGTTGGTCCTCTAAAATGCATTAAGGCGCAACAATTGAGAATTTCAATACACCAAAAAATGAAAATTTTCAAATTCAAAAATAAAATTAGAAAAAATTGAGTGGAAAAGATCAATAAAAAAATTAATAAAATAAAACGGGGGCAAGTAAGAACATAAATTATCTATTTTAACGGGGGCAAGTAAGAACATAAATTATCTATTTTAGTTCTATCATCATCTATGGGATCGAATCTAAGAGAAATTATGAGAATGTGTGCTGCCCTCAATTTTTTTTTCTAAATGACAAGGACAAAAAGAAATGAAATCAAAAGAGAATTTATTTTTTCCTTATACAGTACATCAATGAGACATGAGCGTGTAAAGGATTCTCTTTAATTCTTTTTCCTTTTCTTTTATAAGGACTAATAAAATCATTTATTTTGGCTTTTATACATATTGTAGGGTAGATCTCGAAAAATATAAAAAATCTCCATCCAAGTTGTAAATACGACTTTCATTGAATACAACTTTCCATAGAGTTTATATGTATTGATGTATCAAGTATAGAATTCTGTTTGCTGATCTCATTGAAAGTTCTATAAGTCTGTCTTTTCTTAATACATTTCTTCAGACAAAGACTCTGCCTTTTCTCTTTTCATTTTGAATTTTTAAAATGATTATTAATTAATATTAATATTGATTAAAGTACAATCATTTATAGATTTTCTAAATATTGTAGAAAAATCACCTTTTTTTTAAGGAATTGATGTTCATTTCACTTAATTTCTAATAATTCATATCTTGCTCTGACCAATAAATAGAATTAAGGTTATAGTTAAAGCCTGATTTTTCCTCCACGAAGATAAGGGGTTAAAAGATCAGCTATTTTAATTCTTGTTTCATAAATCGATAATTTTGTATCTAATTGTATAAAGGCAGAAGCAGATCTATGAATAGGGGATGTTGCAAGTATTTGGAAGACTTAACTTATCAACAAGCTCTCCAAACATGTTGAAAATTTGTCCTAGAGTGGCCTCGTAGTTTTATGAGGTGACGGTCCTACTTATGGATTCAAATCAATATATTCTAAGAAGAAATTATTGAATATCATTCTTATCGGTCGCATAAGTATATAGAAAATTATCTAAAATATATAAAATATAAAACCATATACGAATATATAAGAATATAAAATAAGATTGTCTTATATAATTATATAACTAAGATTGTCTGTTGAGTAATATTCTATTTTTAACCCTTTCAACATACTTTAGATTCTCCCTAAAAGAGGAACTCAAAATTGAATTCTTTTTTTTATAATTTATAATTTATAAAATTTGACAATTGTATTATAAAGATATTCAATTATAAATTACCATTTTTTATGAACCAAGCAACAACATCAACATGGAAAAATAAAGGTTTAATAGATGTGTTTATTGCAGAGGATAAATATATTATGTTTATCTTCTCCACCGAAGCTCAAGATCATAGAGGAGGGTCCACGACATATTTTTAGCTTTCCACTCTTCTTATAGCTTTGGCAGCCAGGATTCGAATTTGAGCTCAATAGGCATAAATTCGTTCCTACGTGGGTGAATTTGAACAATGTTCTACTAGAATACTAGAAAACAAAAGAGTTGAGTATAATTGCTAGTTTCCTATAAAAACCTCTCTACTTGGATGACAATACAGCGAAAATAAGGAGGCTAGAATATGCTAGATTGTGTGTTAATTTGGAGCTTTTGAAGAATTAACCTGAATGTATCTTGGTTATGAGGTTGGGACTTGATGGAACACTTTTGAAGATAATGTATACGTCCACTAATGATGGAAGCCCTCTCTTAATTCCCAGGGCAAAAAAGGATATAAACGGCTAGGATTTTTCAAAGAGGTGATTATGAGGAATTAACAGAAAAAGGAAATGCTAAAAAGGGCTAGGATTCAACCTCCACTCTGGAGGTGCCAGCTCCTTCCCTTATGATGGAGAAAGAATAAGTTGAAGGTATAGCAACTATTTTTGGTGAGTTAGATTTAGGGAAAGAATAGATAGATTAAATGCATAGGGTAGAATTCCACTGTAAGTATCAAGGGGAAAATTGTGGTTCAAACTAACTCCTCTTCCTTTGGTGAAGCAAAAAAGATCTAACCTTAATTGAAGAATTTCAATCAGTTATCAAAAGAAATCTAATAGGAGCAAATGCAAGAGTAAGATTTTTCTTTTGCTAATGGATTTTTGGAAGCTCTTGCATTTGCTCCTATTAGATTCCTAGGGGAGATTAATTGCTCTAATAAGCTAGAAATTTTGAGAGATTTGTTTTAACACCCAGCCATGTATTGTTGCTCTTTTGGAATTTAATACGACTTGAATGATCTAAAATGATATTATTTTGTTAGTAGGTTTATCCACGTTAATTTTTTTAAGTTATATCATACCAATATTTTATCCTAACCCAATTAGACTTTGAACCATTCAAACTCGACCAAATTACGACACTCGAGCTGTTCAGCCTAAGCCGAGCTGATCAACCGTTGCCATCTCCAAGCATACCAAATGTAATGTTTAATTCCTCCAACGTTCTTCGAGTTACTAAAGAGGTAAGGAATTTGTGAAGAAAAACTTAACTTCATTGATAACTTTACAAGTAATTAAATACATGACTCTGGTACAAGATTAATCCTATAATCAAGGAGATGAATTTGAATTTAAACTACCTAACAAATAGATAACAATGTGTGCAGATTTAATCTATATTAACAACTATACAAGACTTGGTCAAGCAATGTAAGTGCCACACACATGCTTCATCTATACGCCCCCCTCAAGCTTGCAGTTGGAAGCAACTCCGAGCTTGAATAAGTGGTGTTGGAAAATAGACTTCGCCAATGGTTTGGTTAGAGCATCAGCGAGTTGATCATGGGCATGGACATGAACAACTTTGAGTTCATTAAGTTGAACTTTGTTGCGAACATAGTGAAAATCAACTACGACATGTTTCATTCTCGTTTTTATGGCCGGATTCTTGCTGAGATATGTGACACCAACATTGTCACAGTAGACTGTTGGAGCACTAGGTGGAAAGATACGAAGCTTAGCAAGCAGATTTTGAACCCAGCAAACTTCAGATACAGAATTCATAACAGCTTTAAACTCGGCTTCTGTGGAGGACCAAGCTACGGTCTGTTGCTTTTTAGAAGACCAGCTCACCGGATTCGCACCAAGAAAGAGAATCTGTCCAGAAGTGAAGTTTTGATCGTCAGTATCCCCTGCCCAATCGGCATCAGCATACATAGACAAAACTGTGCTATTCGTTCGTCGCAATTGCAGTCCAAGCCTTGAAGTACCACGTAAATAACGGAGAACACGTTTTAGAGCTTTCCAATGCAACTCTGAGGGTCGATGCATAAACTGAAACAACTTATTGACTGCATAATTGATGTCAGGTCTCGTGAAAGATAGGTACTATAATTTCCCAAGAACAGAGTGGTATCGTGTGGCATCAAAAGAAGGGGCTCCATCGTGTAATGTGAGCACCTCGAAGCTACTCATCGGTGTCAGGGCTGCATTACACTCATGCATATTTTCAGTGGCCAATAGTTCATCAATATA
>JANVCL010347781.1:0-17401 GCA_026546855.1 Erythroxylum incrassatum
ATGTAATAAAATGGCCAAACTTTGCATCATTTTAGTGTTAAATGAAGATTCGAGAGATGAAGTTTAATATGGATCGATAAACCACGGACACTTAGGTTAAGAACTATAAATATATTAACTTAAATGGTAATTGGCAGTCAGGTTTTCATTATTAATTTGGATAATAACTTGTTGAATATGAAAGTTAGACTAGATCATTATTTGAATTGATTTAGAACTTAACTATTAATTTTAGTAAGACAACAATCTAATCATTTTCCCTTAATAATGCATTGCAGATTAAATTAGTGAAATTAATGCTCAAGAGTTTTTCTACTTCGATTAATCTATTTTTCTTTTCTCCCAATTGATTCTGTCTACTTTTTAATTTAATTTCATAATTTTCCTTAAAAGCTTTCACTCAACAATTGGGATAGAATGTTTAGAAAGGCATTATTTTTATTTTTATTTTAAATTCAAAATTAATTTAAGTTGAACAATTTAACCTCCATGGGAGACAACCCTGGGTTATCAGCTACAACTATCTCATATACTTACGAGTAGGATAGCCCAGGTCTTTTTAGAACTTTTTGGGCATAACAAGTTTTTGGCGTCGTTGTCAGGGAGGTATTTAGTGTTTTGAACTTGAATTAATTTTGATTGTTTTTATCTGCTAAAGTGATTTTGATTGTTTCGTCGATTGTTTTTTTTGTTTATGCATAAATTTTTGTCGTGTTATTTCATTAAGTTTTTTAGTAATTTTCTTATTAATTCACTATTGTTTTTATTTGGTTTAAGTGAGGAAGGAGGTCTCAGGAAGGTGAACTTGCTCCCTTTATTGATAACATACATCAGATAAGAGAACTTCCAAAGGACTTTGAAGGCAATCTCAAGGGAACCAAAGCAGAAGATCAAGAGATGGGTGAAAGGTAGCCAGTGATGAAGGAGTATGCTAAACCGGTAATCGGTACTTCCACTTCGTGCATACTATTGGGGGAGGTAGCTAGGAGCTATGAATTGAAGAGTATACATTATAACATGTTGCCATCATTCTATAGGGTTCCTAATGAAGAACTTTAAAATTCAATTGGGAATTTTATACCACTCTTCAAAAATTCTTGTTGGATGGCCTAGATGAAGATCAACTCAAGATGAGGTGCTTCCTATACACATTGAAGGATCGGGCTAAGGCATGGCTAATGGCCCTTCCACCCAATTCATTGACCACATGGGAAGAGGTGTGCAACAAGTTCATGGGAAAGTTTTATTCCCACTAGAAGACTTCTAAGTTATGGACAAAGATAGCCACCTTCACTCAGATGGAGGAAGAGTCATTCCATGAGGCGTGAGAACATTTTAAACTACTGCCCATTCAGTGTCCACACCATCATTTTCCACTCCACATGCAGAACCTGTTCTTTATAATGGATTGACACAACAATGTCAGTATACAGTGGACAATGCAGCAGGAGAGAAGATGGCTATAGTTAGAGTTCATGAAGTGAGCTCGAATCAAGAATTAGTTATGCAGTTAGCTGAGTTAACAAGGCATGTGAAGATGCTAACTACAAGGCTACCCCAAAACGTTCCAAATTAAAAGTATATGTTATATGCGGAACTTGTGGTCATGGAGCTAACATTTGTTTGTATTCTTGTGAGCCTTTTGTAGATGGGGGGAACAAGTGAACTCACTCAACAGTTTTCAACCAAGGAAGCAAAATTATCCATACTTAAACACCTATAACCCTAGTTAGATAAACCACCCTAATTTTTCATGGAAGAATATTAATCCACCAGTACAACCCCAATAAAAATTCCAAAATTTTTAGAGGTCGAATTATTACCAAGGGCAATCCTCACTTCAAAACCCACCAAGCAAGCCTTCTTTGAAGGAAAGCTTGAATACGTTTATTCAAGTCACAACTCAAAATCAAGAAACGAATAACAAGAGGTTCAATTCTTTGGAGGCACTTGTGAAGAGGATTGAGATCCAAGTAGGGCAACTCGCGGCTCAATTGTACAACAATCAAAATGGGAAGTTGCCTAGTTAACCCGAGCAACTATTCTGAGAATTGATAAGGTAATTGATAAGTATGATGAGATCCCTTTTAATCTTTTTGGTGCAGGTAATCAAGACAAGGAGAGCCTCCCCAACAAAGAAAGTAAGCATAATGGAGGAAGCAATGGGCACGATAGCTCTTTAAGTCAGGTTCAAAAGGATGAAAAACTGGGGGGTGCAATTGACTGCAATGAAGGGGGCAAGATTGCATAAGGCGACTAATCCTTACAGACCACCAATCCCATATCCAAGCCGCGTTAAGTAATCTCAACAAGATAAGCAATTTTCTGATCTTTATAATATATTTTCCAAAGTTAATATTAACCTCCCTTTATTAGGTGTGATCAGAAACATTCCAGCATATGTGAATTTCTTCAAGGAACTAAGCACCAAGAAATGGAAGTTCGACCCAACAAGAAAGTGATAATTTCAGAGGTTGCAAGTGTGGTAGATCAATAGCAGTAATTACTCCCAAATTGAAGGATCCAGGGAGTTTTTTTGTGTAAGTATCAATGGTAATGGTGATGAGGTTAAGGGTATGCTTGACCTTGGGGCGAATATAAACCTTATGCTTCAATCTATTTGTGAGAAACTGGATCTAGGACAATTAAGACCAATCAATATATGCCTACAATTAGCTAATACGTCAATCTGTTATCTAAAAGGAATAATGGAAGATTTGTTGGTGAAGGTTGGCAGATTGATTATTCCTATGGACTTTGTGGTCTTAGACATGGGGAGGTTAAACAGCAAAGGAAGGAGCACACCATACTCTTAGGGAGGCCTTTTATGGACACTACTAATACCTTGATTGATGTGAAGAACAGAAAGTTGAGCATGACTGTTTTAGGAGAAACAATAGAATTCTCAATCTTTAATGTTGAACATGTTCCTACAACTATTGTTGATGAAGAATGCTCTCATGTTGATCAGTTTAATCTTGTAGACTTTGATTTTGTGTTGCAAAAAGAACAAGAAAAGAAGTTGAGCTTAGTGAGGGAGATTGATAAGTGATGTCAATTGTTGGATGATGCAACTACATGAGAGTTTGGTAAATTTTTGGAGAAGAAGACCCATGAAGAGAAGGCAATAAGGGAATCTATCACTTTGGATGATCCACCTTTAGTGTAACGGTTGAGGTGTCCAGCTAAAAGACATTAAAGAAGCGCTAAATGGGAGGCAACCCATATCATTTCTATTTTCTTTCAATTTAGTTGTTTGTTATTTCTTTTAATGAAACTTGACTTAATCCATTTGTTATGTGCACAGGCCTTCTTTTCAATCTCTTCTATTTGTTTTCCTCGCATCTATCTCCACTCCTCAATTTTAGATGTCAAGCCTATTGTCATGCTTCAGACTGCATTGATGTAGTTACCACAACACGTTTGTACAGTATTTCTTTCCCTATTCTTTTTATGGTTCATACTGCTTATAGTTTAATTTCTTTTAGTCTTTAATGTTTTTCCTTGTTCGTGTTAATTTTTATTCTTTTTCCCTAGACCCCTTTTTACTTTTTTTATGTCACATTAGGAATAGTGTGATGTTTAAGTATAGGGGCTGTATTAATTGTGTATTGTGTGTTTGTTTTCCTATTTATTATTTAAAGATGCATGATCATTAAATGAACTCAGTTGGGATTAGAAATGCATAATAGAGTGAATGAGTATACTTGCATGCTTATACTGATTAACTTGTATTTTAGTTTAAAGGACGTTAGCTTGTTGTGATAGATGAATGATACTTTTCATTTGGTAACAGAGCCTTTTTGAAGTATTAAACACCAATTTCGAGTATTCTTTGTTGAGAGTGTTCTTTCATGATTAAGGAACTCTAGAACTTGCTTGCAAATACTTGTTGAGATCATATAACCTTATGTAAATGTTGAAATGATGAAGGCAATTAGGATTTACCCTATTAGCTTAAAAAGCCACCATAATGTCGCCCTTAGTAAGCCCCCTTGAGCTTAAATGAATTTGTTTCTTTCTTTAAACCCAAAATATGAGCCTTGACCTTGATTGTTTATCCATTTCATTACACCTACCATAAGGGCAAGTTGAACATTTGACAAGGTATAATTGGGTTTAGGGAATAGGTGTGGGGGAATCATAGCTTATAGTTCACTTTTGAGTTAGGGATGGGTATTGTTATAGTAATTTCTCTCCTCTCTTTTTTCTTCCCTTCATTTCCATATTTAAAATGAATAAATAAATAATAAAAAAGAGAAAGATACTAAAAAAAGAAAGAAAAGAAAAAATGAATGGAAAAGAAAAAAATGAGTGGAAAAGAGACAAATGAAAGAGAAGATGACTAAAAAATGAAAGAAGAGGAGAGACGTAAAAATGAGGAGTGCTAACTTTATTATGAGAGAGGAAAGAATTGAGTGTTTTATTTGTCATTTTTTAATTACTTTGAATGCTCAATTAGCTCTGTGGTTTTAAACCACAATTTTCCTTTTTTCCTACCTTTACCCCCACCACATTACAACCAAAATAAAGACCTTTGGATTGTTGTTTGTGTTTGATATGAGTGGTGGAGATTGGATTAGTAAGCAAGCCTATGCTAGATACCTTACATGAAATGAACGATGAGTGAATATTTACTAACTTTGAATGCTTGAGAGGATGGAAAGTGGAGTGAGTGTCTATCACACTTGTTGATGGTTCTTTGAATTGGAGTGCTTGTTGATTTTGGTTAAATATGTGAGGAATTTCTTGTTCACAGAGTATTATAAGTTTCAAGTTCTTAGATTGTGATTATTGGAAAGATCGTTGATATCTTTCACTATTGCTTAAGAAAATTGTTATTTTAATTGTTTGTTCTTTTATAGTCTAGTGCTCTTTTTATGCTTGAGGACAAGCATAGTTTAAGTCTAGGGGAATTGTTCTGTCTAATTTCTATTTCTTTTAATTGCCTTCATATATTGATTTTGGTTACAAATCCTTATGTTTTGATTTAATGTGACATTAATTGAGTGAAAATGGTGTGAATATTACATGAATGTTAATTGGGTTATTTTGTGCATTTTGCATTAAAAAACCAAAGTCATGTAATTTTATTATTAAATGTTATGCACGATGGTGACTTGGTAATACACCATCGTGCAAGGTGGTGATTTTATGTCCACACCGTGAATGGTTAATGCACGAGGGTGACAAGCATGACTCCCTATGCATGGTTGGGGAGTCACTATAGGAATGTCACACTTGTGACTCCCCATGCACGGGTGTGACAAAGGGAGTCACACCCGTGACTCCCCATGCACACCTATGAGAATTTTTAAGATTAATTCTAGCATTAATACACGGTAGCTCACGATGTTAAGCCACGTAACCGTAAACCTAAAGAGAGTCTAATAAAAGGAAGAGAGGGTGGCGGCTGAGAAAAATCATCTTTTATTCACTGTTTCATCGGTTCACTTAAACAGAGACACTATAGACATGGGTGGTGCAACGAGATAGAGGAAAAGAAGATAAACAGATAAAGGAAATAGAGTGAGTCAGGAAAAAGAGCAAAACAAAAAAGAGGTGGAAGCTTCGGAGAGGCCGAAAGCGAGAGCTGGAGCTGAATCTCATTCAACTTGAGTTAACATTCGTCTAGGGAAGAAGCTGAAGAAAAAGGCAAGAGCCAGAGATTGAAGCTTGAGAGGGAGTTGAGATCTCCATAACTCTTCATTTGATGATTTATTTGGCTATTCTAATTCTCATTTGTTGTTTTGTTTCTTTCATTTTGCTATCTGTTATTAACTGACTTATATTCTTATTAGTTTAGTCAACTGTTATTTATTTCTTTTGATAATCCATTAGGTATTCACTATTTTATTATTGCTTTAATACTTTTGTTTACAATAATATGCAATTAAAGTGTTTTATGATGATGAATGTGGTGATATCCGTGATGGGCTGATCTCTTTTCTTGAGAATTAATGTAACTATTTAGTTAATATGCATAATTGGGTTACAGATCTGTTGTCTTATTTATTGTTGTGGTTTCTAAACTGACTGAATGTAATAAAATGGCCAAATTTAGCATCATTTTAATGGTAAATGAAGATTTGAGAGATGAAGTTTAATGTGGATTGAGAAACCATGGACACTTAGGTTAAGAACTAGAAATATACTAACTTAAGGGGTAATTAGTAGTCAGGTTTTCATTATTTATTCGGATAATAACTTGTTGAATACGAAAGTTAAACTAGTTCATTATTAGAATCGATTTAGAACCTAACTATTAACTTTAGTAAAACAACAATCCAATCATTTTCCCTTAATCGTGCATATGAGATCAAATTAGTGAAATTAACTCTCAAGAGTTTTCTACTTCGATTAATCTATTTGTCTTTGCTCCCAATTGATTCCGTCTACTTTTCAATTTATTTCGTAATTTTCCTTAAAAGCTTTCACTCAACAATCGGGATAGAATGTTTAAGAATGCATTGTTTTTATTTTTATTTTTAATTCAAACTTAATTTAAGTTGACCAATTTCACCTCCGTGGGAGACGATTCTGGGTTATTAGTTACAACTATCCCATATACTTACGAGTAGGATAGCCTAGGTCTTTTTTATAACTTTTTGGGCATAACATATACCATTTGTAATTGCATACTTCCTTATAGCTTACCTTAACTGCTTGTCATGCTTGATATTCATTCTAATTTCGAATTTAAATTTTGTCATTCCAACTTTTTGAATAAAACTAATGTATTTGTTCTTTGATATCGATACATCATCATCACTATGAATTGCTAATTGAATTTCATTATCACTTTCATCATAATCACTATTTCCACAATGTGAACTTCCTTCTTGTTAAGTCAAATGACTTTACATAAATGATTTTGATGAAGAACAAATAATAATGAAAGAAGAAAGTAAAACGGAAGCAGAAATATATGAGACAGAAGTGCAACGATGAAAATACAGACGAAATAAGACAGACAGAAGCGCTAAATAAAATCTCAAACGAAAGAAGATAGACGGAAGCACAAAATAAAAAGACAGACGGAAGCGCAAAATAAAATCTCAGACAAAAAATACAGACAAAAGGAA
This sequence comes from Erythroxylum incrassatum, assembly GCA_026546855.1. Classification (NCBI taxonomy): domain Eukaryota; kingdom Viridiplantae; phylum Streptophyta; class Magnoliopsida; order Malpighiales; family Erythroxylaceae; genus Erythroxylum; species Erythroxylum incrassatum. The sequence goes on from JANVCL010347781.1 coordinate 7,086, forward strand.
AGACAGAAGAAAGAAATCAAATGAAACCGCAAACAAAAGACATCAGACAGAAAGAAGTGAGATGGAAGAACCAATAACATGACAGATTTCAATTCAACTTGATTTAGTTACATAACTCAACTAAATAACTAATTCTTTAAAGATCAAGAAGAAGTTATCAAGAAGTGGTTCAAGACGAAGGCTATAAATATGAGTCGGAGTCAAAGACTGCAAAAGCTAGTGATCTTAAGAAATTTCATTGTGCAAAAAAGTAGAGCAATTATTTTCTATAAAATTAGCTCAAAAAATTCTTTCAGTATAGAGAAAGGCAGATAGCCTGAAGAGGCTAAGAGTAAAAGAATACTTGTTGTGAGAGACGTGACGAGGCTCTATACTAAAGAATACTTGTAATATGTTGTGAGATAGTGAAATCTCAGAAAAATCTCTGAGGACTGGATGTAGCCCACGGTTTGGAGTGAACCAAGATAAATCTGCTGTGTCTACATTCTCTCAACTCTCAACTCTCTCTTACTTTGAAATTTTTATATTACTGTTTTCATACGAGAAGTTTCGAAGGGGATTAGCAAAAAGAATACACAATTCAATCCCCCTTTTTGTGCATTTGTATATCGTTTATTAAGTCTTGTTTTAACGTGTGATTCACTTCACTTGATTCTACATCCTTAGTCATTAAATGTTAATTTGACATATTCCTACTAGGATGTATGACATATGTTGTTATTTGTGTTTTCTTTAATAATCTCTTTGCTCAATCATCTTTATCGAGTACATATACTTCTTATTTCAAACACAAAGTATCATTTTCCAATTCAAACTCAAAATCTGGATTCATTTGCAATTTCTCAGTAAGATTCATAAATTATGAATCCTCAATTTGTGCTTTGATAATTCTTTCATGTGAAATTGATTTTAAATTCAATAGCTAATAATACTTTGATTTGCCCAAAATTCAACTCGACATTCTATGCTCGTTATTGCACTAGATTTGGTAACCTCAATATCTAAATTTGTTCTACACTAATATTCAATTTTTGGTTAAATGTATCAGATTACAACACTAGCTTTACTGGGAAATACTCATTTGTGCATCATAATCTTCAAGTAACTCTATCCATTGTCTTAGTCTCGTATTCAATTCTTTCAAACTCAATAATTACCACAAACTTTAATGATTAGTATATTTATATGTAGTCCAAAATGTTTCTCTGTACATATAATGTCTCCAAGCCCTCAAAGCAATTACAATTGTAACAAGTTCAAAATCATGTTTCGAATAATTCAACTCATAAGACTTTAACTGTCTCCATGCATATGAAATCACTTTATTATGCCGCATTAGATTTCATCCTAATCTCTGGTGTGAAACCTCATTATATTCTTTATAATCTCCGAATCCATATGGAATAGCTAACACTAGTATTGTAATTTATCGGTGTTTTAATTTCCTCCAAATTCTTTTTACAATCATTTGTCTGTCTGAATGACACATATATCCTCAAAAATCTTGTTACAGCGCTAATATTAGTAAAAATCCCTCAATAACTTCTATTAGTGTCCAATTTCTAACTAATTTTAGAAAACTCTCGATCTAACATATATATTCCTCGGAGTTTCTCACTTCTTCATTACCTCTATTTTCTTTGAGTCTCCCAATATGTCATGTTCAGATATTTTATGACCCAACATATTACTTGATCAAGCTGAAATTCACTCTTATTGAATTTGGCATATAATTGTTTCTCTTTCATGATATGTAAGATTTGCCTCAGGTATTCAAAATATTCGTTTCACCTCTTTGAATATACTCAATTATGATCTTACGGTCACCGTCATTAATTGATCTAAGTAAGGTTGGAACACTTTATTCATTATATCATTAATACTAACGGGGACATTGGTCAACCCAATGAGATATCACCAAGGCTCAATGCACCCATATCTAGTCCTCGAAATCTTGAAGTAACTAATTCCTCAATTGTGGTAATGATCTCTCATGTTTTCTTAGTCTCCAAATTGACTTCCTTTCTCGAATGATTTTCACCATTAATTTGATTTCCTCTAATTTTTAATGAGTTATTCTAATTTCTATTCATTCATATTAGTTTCTCCACACATTTCAATAATGTCCACTCAAATTTCAATAGTTATTCTAATTGTATCTCCTAAACATATTTGCATAGAATATATAGTATGGACCTAAGTTCTTCGCACATTAGCAATAGTGTCACCTCAAATTGAAGAATCCAATCACATAGCTGGATACTTTACATCAAGCAAAATTACATACACTCTTAGTAGCATATTCTACCCCTTATGCCTGAGTCTCAGTTAGAAATGAGACTCCAATATTCACTTGTAATTTGTTCCATCATCGTTCATTCTTAGAAGTAAACCATCTGGTCTACTTAACCTAATTTGGTGAAATTCTTCTTCAAAAAAAGATTTCTTGCTACTATCATCTATACTATTCATGTAATCCTTATCAATCAACTGTTTTCATCATTGCTTATCAACCATTCTTAGTACCCCAAGAAGATCAATTTCTATCGTTTCTTACAAGGCATAATGTTCTATTCACCAAAACTCAATGAAGTAGTGGACATGGCTATTGTCGCATATGCTTAGGTGTGTATCATCAAGGTCATCCCATTCTATGAAGAGATTTATTTCCAATAAATCACCAATTTTTATCTTACAATAATGATACTTTGATCTCAATATCTTAGACAACATTTCTCTCTTGATTCCTACCCACGATCGGGCATCCTTGCCACGATCATGCCTTGCACTTTCTTCCTCATTTCTCCCTTATATTAATACACATACCAACATCAATTTTACTCTATTTTTTCAAAATTTACCTCTTGGTAATGCTACATCAATTCCTAATAATCAACTACCATATTAATTGCATTAACTCTCAAAACTCCACTCATTTGATTCATCATCTATTTCTTAATCTCATTCAAACATAAAATCCTATTTTATATGCATTTCTAACTTTCTCCTTACTACATATCATTCATCTCATGTAAAGTCCTTCATGTCTACTTCATTCCCCTTTTATTCTCTCCTCATTTCTGTCTCATCTTCTTATTGTCATTTATTTCATCTTACATACATACATTCTCAATCAATTCAAATTTTTAGGAGTACAACCTCCATGAAGTTCTGACCTTAATTCCATTGACATAATCTTATGCTAAATCAAAACTCTTATCACATTTATCAAACAATCATTTCAAGTCCAAGTTCAACCTCTTAAGATCATAGAAAGTTTTGTTTTCATCCAAATTTGTTTATACACTTTAAATCTTGTCATTTCTACCATATCTCTGTTTTCCTCAATCAATCCATGACAATATATTCACTTCTATACCACATTCAAGGGTATACCATCACAGTACAATTTTGATATCATGTTCAATGATATAACCACACATACTAATGTAGTGAATCTTTATCTATCATATAGAATAAGACATTATTTCTCATTTCTAAATATCCATAAACCTCTATTTTCTCACATTTTGACGGATCGTCATCCTTATCATTGCTTTTAACAGCTTAAACTCTTAATGAATGCTTATGCATATGACTCATAAAAATGTGACTCAGACTAGGGATCAATTTCCGCTACAAGCTAACATGTCTAAAATGCATGTACCTTGACCCATATTTTGAAAAACGCCCATGTAAGACACTAATCCTTGGCTCTGATACCAAATTGTAATGCCTCACTCTCATAGTGGATATCATCGAACATACCGACGGTATTTGGAAATACACTCTACAAGAGTGGTGCGCAAGGACGATCAAACAATTGAACTGATTACAAAATTTTCAAATATCACACGCATATTACAGAAAACCACTAATCAAATTGGGCATACATTTTTATTTCATAAACATCATAATCACAATTATTATTACACTCATTGATCAATCTCATTTAGAATCATTTCCAGTTTTGAAAGTCATTACAAAGCAGAATTATTCAGACACATATGGTACAATAATTGCGGAATACATTATTTAATACAAAAATATTAGAAAAATCTATGCAGATGTGAATTGATGCTGACCTCTATCTTTTATCTGAATGCAGTGGTTAGACTCTATTTTGTCTAACTAGAAATCTCCTTTAAGCCTGAAAAGCTAACGTTGCAATTTTGGTGAGTTTTGCGAACTCAGTGAGTTAACCATCCTCAATGGTTCACTTATATCATATAGCACATCAACTCATACAATCACATAATTCACATCATTTCATTTATCATCATGTGGCATCACATAACACTTTGATCACTTATTCCAAATTTCACATTCAGAGTAGTCAAATTGTTCAATTAAATCATACATATCAATTATATATGTAATACTCATGAGACTCACTTTTAGTTGTTATTGATGTGACCAAGTGCCTGTAATTGTCCCGTATCCATTGAGGATGTCGAGCTCATTAATAACTATCCCTTATCCGATGGAGATATAGGGCTCATTATACATAGTGAGCCTTTGGCTCTTAATCACTTTTTGAGCTTTAAGCTCTTTTTTAGTGGCTACTTCGATCACAATAACCTTTATCTGTTCATGCATTCATGTAATGAAATGTATCACATGTATTTAGTCAATTAAATGTGCTCAATGTTACACATTCATAATCATTATCACAATCTCCTTCATATTTGTCATCGGACCTTGGTCCGGTATTCAATATAGACATTGAGAATGACTTATTCAGTCAAATTCACATTCAATGAGCACTTCCAATGTTATTCATGCATCTAACACCTCGAACATTCAATGTTCAGAATTAGTGCATACACATCATATAATAATTCAATTCAGAATTTAAAACAAACAATTAATCAAGTGAAACCATCTAGGTTACTCACAGTATGCTTCAGATTAGCATTTGCTTCCTTGATCCAAAAACGTACCTCTATGTCTGTTGTTTTATGCACTAAAGCCAATCGCTTTGGTTCAAGTTTAATGACAAATTATTTAAAGGCATTCTTTATCTTGTAAATATTTAGATGTATATGATAAATTCCATGGGATAATTGTACATTGCAAATGAAATTATAATGAGATTATAATTATGAGATTCATATTGTATTTATGTATTATTCATAAATGTTCCTAGTCATTGTTCTATTAAGATTGGACATTAATAGAACAAAAAAAGACTAGAACATGATTTGTTTTTCCTTATGAAGGAAGTAGTTAATCTCATAGGCTAAAGTATAGAGATACTTAAACAAACATGTGGTACTTGCTAGAGAATAAGTTCACTGAATAAACCCGAAATGAGAAATCCAATTGAAACATTACTTGTATGTCTATTGAATTCTCATTGTGATGATTATATAAGTGATCCTTTGACTTGAGGTCATCAAAGTTATCTTGTATGGGGATTACTATGTTTTGATACTACTTATAATCTATTTAATCTTAGGTCATTTAATCGGTATTCATTGGATGTAACATGAACTATATGGAGATAGTTGATTGATCAAGATAGGATTCAACACCCTAAAGTAATTAGGGAGAATGTTTCATTGTTCTTTATTAGTATTAATTAAATAAATCCGTGGCTAAGGAGAAATAATGTTTTGTAAATAGTTTACAAATGTCATTAATTGAATTGATAGCTAATGGTGGAGAACTAATATCATTAGACTCAAAATAGAGTAGACATTAATTTCATGTTCTATATTTAATCGGAACGATGAAAGGATTGAATTATACGAAAAAATTATGCACGAAAAGGATAGTCAAAATCACTTTGACATTCCTAAATATTTGGGTGGTCATGTTTCGTTGCTAGTCACCAATCTTGATCTATGATTATAAATTATTTAATTGTAGAATTAAAGAAAAATTAAAAGGAGTATTAATTTATCTAATTTTAATTATTAATTAAGATTAGATTTTATAATCATTGCCAACATATTTGGGTACCTAATGGGTCTCATATATAAAATAGGTTGAATAGAGCAAAGTTAATTTATCAAGTTGAACTTGATTGTAAAATTTGAGAAACTTTATGATTAAATATGAGATATTTAATAAATAAGGATCAATATGAGATATTGAATCTTATATGGGCATAATTGGCATTTAATTAGAATTATTTGTAATTTTAATTGAAGTTTAATCGAAATTAGAATTTAATTTCAATTAAATTACTAAAACGTCCAAAGCTTATTATAAATACGCTTAAGCTTTATGAAGCTAGCACTTATTGTTTACCCTCTCTGTAAGAGTTACAGAATTCTCTCAACCTGTTCTATGGATACTGTTAAAGGTCGGACACTGTGTGGCTACGGTGGTTGAGACGGATCAGTTTTTGGAATAGTTCGAGGGATGAGACAAGACAAAGATAAAGCTTTAGAATAGGATACGAATTAAGTTTTCGCTTTATTATGATTTGTCTTAATAATTTTATAGAATTAAATAGAACCTAGTTTTCGGAAAATCAAAAGTTACGAAAAAGTTTCGTGATTATTTTACTGAGGTCGGGATCGAATCTCAACCTGGTTTCCCAACAAATGGAAGAATTAATTATATGATTTTAATTTACAATTCTAATAATAAAGTTAAATGGATCGACCTTACTAAACCAAAAAAGGAGGGGGGTTAGGGATTAAGCATTTGCCAACTTGGAACCTTGTTTTGTTACGAAAGAGGATTTGGTATCTTTTCTATAATAGAAAGGCCATGTGGGTTAGGTGGGTACATATGATTATTTTGAAATGGAAAAAATTTTAGAGTGCACAACCCACTAATAATAGTTTCTGGAGCTGGAGGAAAATCTTAAGCGTGAGGGACAAATTAAGAAATCAATTCAGATTTAGGATAGGAAATGGACAATTCACTTTCTTATGGCAGGATCCTTAGCATCCAATGGAAATCCTAAGGAACTTCTTATCATCTAGAGAGATAAATGGGTCGGGCTTACTTATGACAGCAAAGGTTACTGATATAATCAGTAATAATGTGTGGACGTGGTAGGATTTTCCTATGGAGCTCATTGCTGATTTTGAACCCATTCAATACCAATCGAATAGTTCTCTAGATTATTTGAAATGGGTTCCTAGTTCTTCAAAAACTTACACCAATGGTTCAGCTTACAACCTCTTAAGACCTTCAACCTAACCAGTACCTTGGTATAACCTAGTTTGGTTCAAAAATAATAACCATGGTGTTCATTCGTTCTTTGGTTAGTTTTCATAAAAAAAACTTCAAACAAGGGATAAACTTCACTTTCTATATACTCTCAACCATTGTTCCCTTTGTATTTTGGACATGGAATCGAATGAACATCTATTTTTTAACTACCCTTTCTCTAATTATGTATGGAAACATTGCCTCAACCACTTCCAAATCTACATTCCCAACTCATCAAGCCTTCCTTCTATCCTAACTTGGTTTCACCAAACACCTCCATAAAATTCCATCTTCCCTATTCTTTTATCCAAAAGGAATTCAAGAACATTCAAGGATGTAGCTATGGAGGTGGAGAGCTTACAAACAAAGATAATCTTCCAAGTTCTGGAATGTCCCCGCCTAAACACATAGAGAGGTAATTAGATCTATTTTGCACTAACTTTGTGATGCAGATTGTAGTTCAGCTGGGGGGGGGGGCAAATTTTACACTCCCTCTCGCCACAGATGAGACCTTATAGTTGGATACATATTTAAGGGCACAACAAGCTTTCCAAATGCAATTAAGGTAACTTGGATCTTTGATAGGAAATGGTTTCTATACAGAAAATCATTGCCTATGGAAGCTCTTGCTGAAATACATGAGATTATGAAGACATATAGTAGGTTTTTGATGATGTCTTGATCTTTTACTTGATTAGACTGTGGTTTAGCTCGTGCATATCTGGGCATATGCTGACATGTTGCGGTATTTAATGATGTATTATTGCTCAATGTATAACTGGGTATATGTGGTGTGTGGTTTAGCTTGGTATTGTTGCTTTTCTTTCTGATTGTGCTTACTTTGGAAGGATATTGGTTACTATTGTCATGTAGGACTTAGGAGAGGAGCTTGATGGTAGGGCAGTTAGTTGTTCGCCATTATGTATTTTGCATATTAAGAGATTACCTATGGTATCTTTTGTTTGTCCATAACTCTTTATTCTTATAAAGTTACTGATTTACCAAAAAAATAATTTTTGGAAAAAATTACTTACCAAAAAAATTAATTTGGAAAAAATTAATTTAATATTAAATTTTTATATTTTAAATAAATAATCAAGTCATAGTTAAGATGTAAAACTTTCAAGAGATTCTTAAAGTTTTAAATTTTAAATTTAAATTTAGATTCTTTCTTCCTTCCTTTAAAAATTTATGAATTTTTAGATAACAATTGAATTAAAAATATTTTTAAATAAAATTCAAGTTTTGTAAGGTACAATTTATCCCATCATATATACCATAAACTAATTAATTAAAGTGCGATTGATGCAGTACATTCAATTAAGATGTTTTTGCTAAAGGCCATCAAAGTTAAAGTTTATGTAAAAACTATAGAATGGAAACTAGAAGGGAACTGATCATCGATCCAACTTAGTAACATGATTCCTCTTTAAAATTGGGATTAATTCTTCTGAAGCTTGTTTATGTTATAGGTATAACTAATCTCTTAGCTTTTCCTTCCTACACTCGTTTAAAACTATTTATTGAGTAATCTCTATCTGTTAATGACAATTAAGAAAACAATGCTCCATTTGAACTTGAAATAATAAATTTAAAAGGCCCAAACCTGTTGACAGAAGATTTTATGGAAAGATTATCGGAATTTTTTATATATGGAATACCAGGTTCATAGCCTAAATTTGTGTATAGTAGTAGTCATTAGCTTTCCAGAATAGATTTCTTGTTTATGTTATATAAGCATTCTCTTGTATCTTGGAAAAATATACCAAAAAAAACTTTTGTGACATGGTATCAAAGCATAGATCCTAGAACTTACGTTTTTCTGAAAAAGACAAGAGAGATTGAGAGCTATCGGAGATAATCTCCCTTAATAGAGAACTCCCGAAAAGAGAATTCAATTCTTATAGACCTAACATTTAGGATATCACAGATGTTGAACCAAACATCACCGAATCATGAATCAGCTGTTGGACCAATTGGCGTCAAGCTAGGTGACACCAGTTATGGACTTTGGTCCCAAGTTGTTGAGATGTATATCTCGGGCAAAGATAAGTTGGGATATATAAATGGAGATCTTCCATAACCCCAAGAGACAGACCCCAATTTCAGAAAATGGAGAACTGAAAATGCATTGGTGAAGGGGTGGCTCATTAACTCTATGGATTCGAAACTAATCAACAACTACATCGGATTCCTAATAGCAAAAGCAATATAGGATGCTATTACTACAACATATTTTGATGGCACCGACACCTCCTAAGTTTATGAACTCAAAAGGAAGGTGACAAGGCTTACACAAAGTGGAGAATATATCAAGACATATTACAACAATCTTAAAGGCTTATGGCGAGAAATTGATTTTCGCCAACCAAATCCAATGAAATGCGAAGTTGACATATAGAAAAATAATTCTATTTTACAAGAAGATAGAGTTTACACATTCTTGGATGGTCTCGATGATCGTCTTGACAAGATCCAAGGAGATGTGCTCCAAATTCAATAATTTCCTATGGTAGAGCAGGCTTATGAACATGTTTGCAAGGAAGATCTAAGGCAAGAAGTGATGTCAACAAAAGGGGATGCCACACATGGTGCTACTATAGTTTCAAAAGAAGTACAAAAATTGCAGTAACAAGCCTCACTTCAAATTTTGTCCAGTGGAAAGCCCACCACATCGACAAAGTCGAAGTTGCAATTTGAGGGAGGGGGTTGCACACACTGTGGGAATGTGAAACATACCAAAGACACCTATTTCAATTTACATGGATATCCATGGTGGTGGCACGAACACAAGGCAAAAAAGAAACGGGAAGTTGTAGAGGAGAGAATTATGGTCGAGCAGCTTTTGTAAACATTAGACCTTATTTATCACTTATACCACAGGGGGACTCTTCAGCTGCCTCTATGCTAGTAGAGGGCATTTCTTCTACTGTTGAAAATAAATCGGTTGGCCCTTAATGATTTAAGTAACCATGGTTGGATTATGGATTCCGGGGAAACTTGTTGGGACCCGATCCGGGAACCGGATTCCAACCGAAAAATGAAAACGGAAAACGAAATCGAAAAGAACGGATTTCTTAACGAATTCGAAGCGGAACGAAACGGAAGCAAATTAATCGGCACGCGAAAACAAAGTATCG
>JANVCL010349443.1:0-17373 GCA_026546855.1 Erythroxylum incrassatum
AAGATATATAAATGGTATTATATCTGTGATACAAAAATAAATAAATAGCAAATTTTAATATCTAATATTAAAAATAAAAATAAAGAGTAAAAATATATTAAAAAATTAGAAACTTTACCTTTAAATTATACTCAGAACACAGAAGACAGAATCGTAAATTTTTTTGCTGCTAATTTTTGAGTTAGAGTACTTTAAATACATATATTGATGAAAATAAAGAAATTAGAAGGTAAAGGTATATTTAAATCTTTCAAGACTATGTATAAGCATGAGGACCACAAACTTAGCTTTACTTAAAAAAAAAGAAATATTATAATGTTAGGTTATAATGTTAAAGTCATTAAATGGCTTTAACGTTAAAGATGTAAATCATGTTAAAGATGTAAATCACTCTAACGTTATAGTGTTGTAAATTGTTCAAGTGACGCAAGCTAGCGTTAAAGTCATTAGCTGCGTCACTTCTTAGAGTTTAGGGAGGGGACCTTTGAAGTGGGGCCCCCTCTCATAAATGGCATTAATGTTATAGTGTTGTTCATTAGCTAACCTGGGAAAGAGTAAACCAAAAAAAAGTCTAACGTTAGTTTCATAGTGGGGCCTGGGCAGGGGCCAGCAAGCCGGCACTAATCTTGAGGTTGCCAAACTTTGGTCTCCCTTTTAAGGTATATATTAATGTTTCTAATAATCTATTAGTGGTGTGTAGTACAAAAGGCCATCTTGTAGCCTTTGATAGTCTAAAGCTAAATGGTGTCCAAAAGCCATCCTTGACATATGAGAAGGAGATATTGGAAGTGGTGCATTATCTTAATGCCTGATGAGTTCAATTTTTGGGGACCAAGTTTGTGGTACATAAGGATAATATTGCTAACACATTTTCAATAATCAAAAGAAAGTATCTATAAAACAATCTTAGTAATAAGAAATTTTTGCTAAATATGAATTTCTATAGGAGCCTAACCAAGAAGGCACAAAAATCTGGCTTACGCAATAAGTAGAAAATAAGTCTTTGCTATTTGATATGTGATTACATGAGTTGAATCAAACTTTTTAGAATAAATCAAAGCATTGGTGCCCCTAAACATCACCTATAACCGGACTGTTAGTCCCTAATGGCACCTAAGAGCGGAGTGAATTGGGTGTTTATAAATTAAAAAAAATCTAACCAATGAAATCAATTTAGCAATCATCAATATAAATATGGATGAATAAACTACTTAATTCAAATTAATCAAGTGACTGAATAATAATTTAAAGATGATAGGAAAAAGAGAATGTAAACTAATTTATAGTGGTTTGGCAAAAAACACTTGCTTACATCTACCCCTAAAATTCTTTTTATAGTTTCACTATAATTCTTCTTTTAAGGTGAAGAAGAAATTGCTCAATTTAATAATCATTAATATAAATATGGATGAAGAAACTACTCAATTCAAATTAATAAAACAATTGAATAATAATTAAAGAGGGTAGGAAAAAGAGAATGCAAACTAATTTATAGTGGTTTGGCAAACAACCCTTGATTACGTCTACACCCAAAACTCTTTTTATAATTTCACTACAATTCTTCTTTTAAGATAAAGGATAACCTTTTTACAATCTTTCTTGGCAAAGAGGAACCTTTTACAATCTTTTGCCAAGGTGAAGATGAATCTCAATCCCACTTGAGTCACCTCCAAGTACAATATTATAATTACCCAAACAAATCTTACAGCTCAAAATAGTTCACTTGAAAACTCCAAGGAGGCTCATTTACACAAATACAAGACAATGATCCTCAAATGACTGAAATTTTTTTAGAAATGTGTATAAAATACACCTATATGCTTTCTAATACTAAAATTAATAACAAAACAGCTATTTATAATGTTTTAGGACTCTTCCTAGCCTTTAGAGCCAAGAAATAGCCATTACAAATACTACTTTCTGTGTATTGGTCTACTAGTATAGCATATTGATCTAGTTTATATTACACACACCATAATTACTAGTCGTTGGAACACTAGTCAACTAGTAGGCCTATTGGTCATCAATTATGGCACATTGTTCAAAAAAATGGAACAAAAATTTCAATTTGACCTCAAAAAAATAAAAAGAAAAAGGGCGAACATAGATGCTTATCGTTCATTAATACGAGGTTTTTTAATGATAAAAAGGACCCATGTACAGTAGTATCTGCTTTAGGTAAACATATATGTATGTCCTCTTATAAAGCGCGAAGAGTAATTAATCAAATTCGTGGATGTTCCTACGAAGAAATACTTATGATACTCGAACTTATGTCGTATCGAACATGTTATCCCATTTTAAAATTGGTTTATTCTGCAGTAGCAAATGCTAGTCATAATATGAATTTCAATGAAGCCGATCTAGTCATTAGTAAAGCTGAAGTTAACAAAGGGACTATGGTAAAAAAAACTAATACCTCGGGCTCGCGAACGAGGTTATCTCATAAAAAGACCGACTTGCCATGTAACTATTGTATTAAAAAATCTATCATTATATGAATTATATGAAGAATATAATAAAGGAGTCAAAAAAATCAGGGTGGAAAAAAAAGCCCACAACTATGGCATTTTCTTATTTTTCGATCTTCTTGTAGTCCATCAAAATAATTTTTTGATTGTCCAAACCAAAGAGAATGATAATCTTGGGTTGTACCAAGTCTGAAACTAAGTGAAATTATTTTTTGTCCCATAATCCTCCCAATATATTAACCAATATTACAACAAACTTATGTTACATCAAATTTAATAACTTTAACCTATATTGGTTGATCACTAACCTATACAAGTTTACCAATCAACCAAAAAATACAATTATAAAAACTTAAAATATTCAAAATCAATTTATTTAAAGCAATTATGATTTAAAAACTTCCTAAAATGTTCTTTAAAGTATAATTTTAGATTAAGAGTCCTTTATATTAAAACCAAAAGCTTCAATGCCTCTTGATGAATGTAAAGACTCGTGCAATAAAGTGAAATGAAATGTTTACCATTGGTAAACCTTTTAAAACATCAAAATTATTACATGAGATTATAATCAACATTACAAACTAAAGAATGACCTTGATAAGTCTTTATCTTCTTTTGTTCTTGGTTTAATCTTCATTTTAACAGTTGTAAATTTTAACTTCTCTTTATCAACTTCATAAGCTTTCTTCTTAAGTTTATAACTTAATTTTGATCTTATATTGCTTTTCATAAAAAATAATAAACTTAATAATAGTAATTATGTTTTTACATCATTAAAATATCAATTGAAACCTTCATTGGTTCAACAATTTCCCCTTTTTTATGACGATAAAATACTTGTGATATTAAAGAATAATAATGAAATTAAGTACACAAATAACTATCAAGATAAAGATTGGTTCCCCTTTACTTCATACATAAAATATAATACAATATCAAGAAATTATTCAAAAAGAGCAGAAGAAATAGTCAATATCAAATAAATATCCATGTAAGGGAATGTAAAATTCCTGGTTTATTTTTCAAAATATATCGTATATATTAGTTGTATATTAGGTGTATATTTAGTCATATCTTTGTTTTTCTTTTCTTGTTATTTACCTTATTTAGTTTTGGTAATTACCTTCTTTAGCTGATAACCTTTTGTATAAATACCAAGTGTATCTGTTTTTCAAAAGTAAGAATTATTTTATTTCTCTCAACCCTAATCTTTACATGGTATCAAAGCCACAATAATGGACTATCAAACATTCGAAACAACTTCTCTCATTGTTCCTACTAGTGCACCAGCAGCCAATCCACCTCCCCCCTCCTCCCTCCACCATTACTTCTTCTACTCACTCTCATTCCTTTTCTGTCAAACTGAATACCAAAAACTACTTGACATGGAAGAATTAATTTTCGCCTATTCTAATTTATCATAATCTTAATTATCTTCTCACTAATCCTTCTTCCTCCACTATTCTCAATGCTACCAATGATGAAATACCGAACCCTGCATATAAGGAGTGGTTCAAGAAAGACCAAATGCTTCTTTCCTGGCTTTTCTCATCTCTAATAGAGGAAATATTTCCCTATATTATTGGTCCTACGAAGGCAAAAGAGGTCTGGACAGCTCTTGCGCACACCTTTGGCCCCATGTCACAAAATCGATAGCTTCATTTACATATTGAATTACAAGAATTTAAGCACAATGATATGTCAGTCTCTTAATATCTTCAAAAAGCAAAAGCCAAGGCAAATGAACTCAAATCTACGGGTAAGCCACTTACACCTGTTGAGTTTAATGCAATCATATATCGCAATATTGGTGTTGAGTATCACACAATTATCACTACTTTGAATCTTTGAACTAACCCTGTCTTGTTTCATGAGTTGCACGGACTATTACTTGCTTATGAGAATTTGTTGCAAGGTCTTCATAATCCACAGGCCAATATGGTTATCAAAACTACCACTCAATCCGCCACCCCTCCTCCTTCCTATTCTTCATCTAGACCTCGTAATGGAGGCAACAATGGGTCACAGAACAATAACTAACAGTGACCTCAGGGTCCTTACCAAATCTGCGAAAAAGTGAATCACATAGTTGTCACTTGTCGTAGAAGATATTTGCCTCGAAATGTGTTGTCTTCCAGTGGCTATCAGCTACACAATTCAAGTCCTCGTTACTTTTTTTGTAAGCCAATTATGTTCAATCTTCTTATGGTTATCAAGCTCCTCTAGTGTCACCTCCAACTCCTCAATCTTGGTATCCCAACACGACTGCCAACTATCACATCACCCCTGGTGTTTAGGCTCTAATGGTGGCTCAAGGTTACAATGGGAACTACAATCTTCATGTTGGTAATGGTCAGGGCTTACAAATTACTCATACTAGTAATGTTCAGCTCTATTCTAAAACTGAAACCTTAAATTTAAATCGACTACTTTATGTTCCAAAAATTGTTAAAAATCTTATATCAGTACAAAAATTTACTATTGATAACACTTGTTTCTTTGAATTTTGGCCCACTCATTTTGTTATCAAGGATCAGGTGACCAAGAGGGCGCTAATGCAAGGACCCAGTGAAGATGGGGTATACAAGTTGCAACCAATCAAGCAGGCCTTGGTAGTTGAGGTGGTGTCGCTTGATGAGTGGCATACTAGGCTCGATCATCCCAATATTAAGAAGCTCCAAACTTTGGTTCAAAATAACAGCATTTTAAGTAATTCTTCTAAACTGAGTCCTTGTTCTAGTTCTTTATTAGGAAAAATGTCTAGAATTCCATTAGTTACTATTGAACAAAGGAGTAGTTTTCCACTTGATATTGTTCATTCGGATGTTTGGGGGCCATCCCCTAATCTTTCACTTAATGGTCACAAACATATAGTTTTGTTTGTTGATGATTTTTCTCAATACACTTTGGTGTATTTTTTGAAAACTAAAAGTGAGGCTAATGAGATTTTCTTGCACTTCAAAAAAAAGTTGAAAGATAATTTCAGGCAAAAATTCGATCCTTTCATTCTGATTGGGGAGGTGAATACCAGAAATTAAACTCATATTTTAAATGTGTTGGTATTCACTATAGAATTGCTTGCCCATATACCCATGAGCAAAATGGAACGGCAGAGCAAAAATTTGTCATTTAATTAGTACTACTTTAACTTTATTGGCCTATGCATCTTTACCTTTAAAGTTTTGGAATTTTGCATTAAAACAAGGTGTTTTTTTATTAATATATTACCAAGTCATGTTCTGTCCAAACAATCTGCCTTTCAAATTTTATATAAGAAAAATCCAAACTATTTACAAATCAAGCCATTTGGCTATGCGATTTTTCTATGGCTCAGACCGTATCAAGCTCATAAATTCTCTTTTCGAACAATTATGTGTGCTAATCTTGGTCTCGGTCCAAATCATGCTGATTATAGATGTTTTGACAAGCAAATAGGTCGAATTTATTATGCTCGTCACGTAAAATTCAATGAAATTTTTTTCCTTATGCTGACTCTGTTACTACTCCATCAAGTGTTGCGCCTACACAAACTCCCTGGCTCATCATTACTAATTTTGTGTACTCCACCTCGGGTCCTACATCAGCCACCTCACCATGTATGGGTCCTACTCCTTCTTCAACTCCTTGTTTATCTCCTACTAATCTCATTTTAAACAAATCACTTACATCTGCCAACTCCTTACCTAATCCCTCAAACTCACCCAAAAACATCCAATTCCTTATCATCTTCATCTTCTCAAGTGTCATCTCCTTAAAACAAGGTCAAACCGAATCATTCTTATCCTAATCTCCTACAACCAACTTCCCTGATACACTTCAAACTTAAAATTTACCCACATCTCATTTTAGATTAAATCTTTTGGTTGACCTTACCCAATACAATCAATCCAAAGCAAACCCAAAATCCTTAGTCCAACTGAAACCCACCATAATCCGTAGTCATGCAATGAATCTTCGACCCATTACTAGAAATAAACGACAAACTCACTTTGCCCATACTAAACCAAATTATCTTACCCAAGAACCCAAGACTGTCACACAGGCAAACATAGTTTTAGAATGGCACAGGGCTATGCAGGATGAGCTCAATGCTTTACTTCAGAACTAAACATGGCACTAGTTCCCTAACCTACAACCAAGAACATTATTGGAAATAAATGGGTTTTTAGAATCAAACGGCATCCTGATAGTAGTATTCAAAGGTATAAAGCTTGGTTAATGGCCAAAGGTTATGCTCAGCAAGAAGGTGTAGGCTATCATCAAACTTTTTCTCCTATCATTAAGTTTACGACTGTTCGCACTCTTTTATCATTAGCTACTGTTCATGGTTGGCCTATTAGACAAATTGATATCTCCAATGCCTTTCTTCATGGTCATTTAGAGGATGAAATATACATGAAGCAAATGACAGGCTTTCATCATGCCCAATTTTCTAACCATGGTTGTCGCCTTCAAAGATCATTATATAGCCTTAAGCAGGCCCCAAGGGTCTGGTTTAAACAGCTCACTGACTATCTGCTTCAACTTGGCTTCACACCCTCTAAGGTCGACACTTCTCTCTTCTATCTCTTATTTGGAACTTTAAAATTTTATATCCTCGTGTATGTAAATGACATTTTATTAACTTGCTCTTATATTACTAAGCTTGATTGGTTTCTTCAGTCTATTAACCAAGTGTTTCCTATCAAGGATATGGGTCCTCTGCATTATTTCTTAGACAACCAAGTCACTCATCAGCCCATAGGCTCATTGCTCAGTCAACAAAAATATTTGGAAGATTTGCTTCATAAGACAAATATGCTAACTTCCAAACCATGTGCCATACCTATGCCTACAACTCCCACTTTGAGTAAAGCAATGGGTTCTCCTTATCCACAACCTGAGCTATACCATCAAGTTCTTGGTTCTCTTCAATATCTAAATCTCAATAGGCCTCACATTGCTTTTTCAGTCAATAAGTTAGCACAATTTATGCACAATCCAACTGATCTTCATTGGCAAGCAGTCAAGTGTCTCTTTCGTTATCTTCGTGGCATTACTTCTCTGGGTCTTACATTCACCAAACAGTCTAGTATTTAGCTTCATGCTTTTTCTGATAGTGATTGGGCAGGCTGCTCAAATGATCGCAGTCTACTGGTGGGTATCTAGTCTAAATGGGTAACAATCTTATTTCATGGTCCTCAAAGAAGCAACCAACGGTTGCCCGTTCATCCACAAATCCGAACACAAGGACATTGGTAATGTCAAGGTAGAAATCATGTGGTTGGGTTCCTTGCTTCGTGAAATTGGTTTTCCTCACTCTCTTCTTGCGTAACTCTGGTGTGATAACATCGGTGTTGTCTATTTGACAGCAAATCCTGTCTTTCATGGGTGAACGAAACATGTGGAGCTGGATTACCATTTTGTTCGCGAGCAAGTTAAGTTGGGTCGCCTAGCAGTAAAATTAATCTCTAGTGCTAATCAACTACCTAATGGTCTTGCCAAACTGCTGGGCACTAGGTTGTTTCACCACTTTAGGGACAAGTTTCGCCTTTATCCTACTTCGACTTCAGCTTGAGGGGGCGTGTAAGGGAATGTAAAATTCCTGGTTTATTGTTCAAAATATATCGTATATATTGGTTGTATATTAGGTGTATATTTAGTCATATCTTTGTTTTCCTTTTCTTGTTATTTACCTTATTTAGTTTTGGTAATTAACTTCTTTAACTGATAACCTTTTATATAAATACCAAGTGTATATGTTTTTCAAAAGTAAGAATTATTCTATTTCTCTCAACCCTAGAATTATTCCACTTCTCTCAACCCTAATCTCTACAATCCATACATGTAGATAACTTAAATTTGTTCGACCATATCATATAAAGTGCAAGAAATACAAAACAAACACTAATATCAAAGAAATATCCATACATGTAGATAACATAAATAACAAAAAAACAAAAAAAAACAATAACCCCTTAAGATTTTATCACTCCCCCTAAATATAATATCACTACTCTTTCTCTCCCTTTTGGAAATCATACAAAAAGAAATCATTTATCCATAAATGCAACATATAAAGTATCATGCATTAAGAAAAATTAGTTAAAATTTAATAAAATTTTGATTAAGATTGGTAAGCTTTTTTGAGAAAGAAGGCTATTGAACATTTATAGAGTTAAAGTAATTACTCAATTTTGAAAGAAATATATATTGCATCTAATTTTGAAAATTTCCTAATTTCGATATTTTGCCTAAGCTTAAAAATTGAATTAAATAAATAAGGGCAAGTTTTGACAAAATTAAGGGCTGGAATTGTAATGAATATATCTAAAAATCAATTAAAATTATATAATTTGAAAACCCCCAAAATTAAAAAATAGAAATATGAAAATTGAAAATTTTAAACATGTATCAAAATAATTGAAAATGAAACAACCTTAACTCTTTTTATAAATTAACTATAAAAGTATCAATTTGAAAAGATAACTCTTAATTAAGATAAATTAAGAAAATTCCTATGTTTGAGACCCAAGAATGACAAAATTTTAATTTGATGCAATAACACTTTATTTTGAAAAGAAACCTAAATGAATCATATAATTTATAGAGAAATTTTCAAATATCTAAATATTATTTTTTAAAAAAAACCTAAAGTTTAGGGATTTATCCAAAGAGAATGTGATTGCTAATGATCTTTAACATTAAGGGGAAAAATTGAAGATAAGGTAGTTAATTGACATTTTCTAAAGAAAAGAGTGAGTTACATAGGATTTTGAGAGGCATAAGCAAGAAAAATATAAAAAGAGAAGGAGAAATCTCTTAGATCATAAAGACTAGTCGACCAGTGCTTGTTTCAGATTAGATAGATGAAACACTGTTGAATATTCATTTTGAACTTGCTATATTGGTCAACTATAAAGCCATATAGTTCAACCGATGACGGGTGTGGTTAACTAGTATATACAATCAATCTACTTTCAAACTTACTGGTAGGAAAAGTTTCTAAAAAAAAGGGAAATTGTTTAATTATAGGAGTAATCAAACTCCTTACAGACTCACTAGAAAAAAATACTACTAAGGTGAAGTGACAATAGTCGAACAATGAAGACAATAGTCAACCAATATGTTTAAGTCTCTTCCAAATTAGTGATCAAGGTGCCAGTAAACTCATCGGAAAGCAAAAGGAATGTTAGATATACGGACTTTGGTTGACCAATAAATGTCAGATAAAGGGACATTGGTAAACTATAGGAGGCAATTAGATGACCAATATATCAATATAAGTGACCAAAAAATGACTGAATAATTAACAAATTCATTGGAAACCAAAAAGGGAGCTAATTTTAAAGACATTGGTCAATCGGTTAATAAGATAACTTGAGAAACAACCTTTGAAATTCAAATTAAAACTTTAAAACACCTAATAAATAATGGGAATATCAATCAAGAACTATTATAATCATTACATGAGACTTTTAAATATACAGAACCATGTCTAATCCTTTCCTAATAATATCATTCATTAGTTTAATGGAGCTAAATCTCGATTCATTTAGTATATTAACAAATTTTAACTTAATATCCCTATTTGCACAAAATATCTAAGTTTAATTCCACAACATACCAAAGAAATGTTAAAAAAAGAAATCATAGTGCAAACTTAAACATTCATCACTAAAAATTTGTACTCAAATTGATAAATAAATGTAATATATCACAAATTCTAAAGTAAGAAATAATAGTTGCCTCTTGTTGAATATTACTTATGATATGATTTGAATCAAGATTATTCTTGAATTTTCAATCTATTGAAAGCATCTTATCCTTTTCATTTCGCTTACTTGGTTCAACAATTGACTCTTCTAAAGAGTCTTTCATGATCATTCTTGTTCACTTTAAGGACTAAATTTTCCACACTTTACATAAAATTTTTCAAGACTTTCTTAGGTATTCTTCAAAAAATAATATTTTATTCAGTGAAAACCATCTCTACTTCTTTTCTTTTGTTATTTTTGAGACCTATAAAATAAGTTAATCAATGTGTTCTAAGAACCCAAATGAGCTTAGCTTCTTAATTATAAGGCTCCTTCTTTTCAAGCCACACTTTTAAAGGTTTTGTTACTTGTTTGAGTAGACAAAATCTATTAACACGTCCAAACTTACCCCAAAAATGACATAACATGTTATATAAGAGAAAATGATGCATGGATCCATTACTATGTGTGTTTTCATAATGGGGAAATTTCCTTTAGGCATTAAAGGTGTTGGTTTTCTGAAGTAGTGAAATGAGCTATCATGATTATATGTATTATGTCTACTATGAATGAAAGCTTGATGTATGCTTTTTTAGGCTTAAATATAACCTACCATTCCCATAGAGCATATACCGACATACCGAAGGATATTCGGGAACATACTCTATGAAAATAACATGTTAAGATGGTTAAATCAATTCTTTTTTTAATCCATCACATATAATGTAAAACATTCCAATATTCACGTTGTTCCATTTTTATTCACAAACATATGCAGTCTCAAATGTCATTACATTTCCAAAATTCACATGTATAATATACAATAGTTGAAAGATACAATCCTTGATAAAACATAACTAAGACATTTACAGGTACAACTAATCATGACATTGACCCATATCCAAATGTAGAAGTTACTTCAACTAGACTAGCTAGGTCTTCTCCGAACCTGAAAATCAACGTTGTAATTTTGATGAGTTTGTGAACTCGATGAGTAAACTATCATCGATGTGCTCACTCAAATAGACATAAACATCACAAGTATATAACATAGTTCAATCAGTATCTCACATCATTTAGAATCAAATATCATATATCATATAGTTCATAATTTAGTACCTGATTGCAGTATTCATCATATTTCAACAAGCCCATTATGAATACAAACATTTCATATAATCATTTCAAGATAATCTAATTATTCATTTCATCTCATTCATATTATCCACATGTACACAAACATAGCATATCATTATATCCACTCAATCCATATTCATACATTACATGTAAAGATATGGATGCAAATGCATATGAGACTCCACTTTCATTTTTATTTTGTTGTGTCCAAGCGCCTATTTAATTGCCCTATACCCATGTGGATACCGAAGTCATTTTATAACTATCCCATACTTATTGTGGATACTAGGCTCATTAATTGTTGAGCTTGTGGCTCTGTGTGCATATTTCTGAGCTTTAAGCTCCTTTTTCACTTTGGTCGCTCTAGTCATAACTCCTTTATCTGATCATGCTTATTAACGTCATAACATGCATCATTTCATATAATATGTTAGCAATCACTTTCATCCAATGTACACAATCATTTATCACATTCATCGGATCGAAATATGGCATTCAACATTTAGTTGAGTACACATTTTTCCCACATTCACATATAATCAGTAAGGACTCCCAATATAGTCCTGAATACTAAACTCCTCGAACAATCGATGGTCTAAAATTATCACAATAATATCAGTAATAGTTCAGTAACCGACAATAATCTAAATAATTCAATCATAGTGAGAAAACATCTAGGTTAACTCACTACACATATAACTCATACAAAAACACCCAATTCTTACTTTGCTCTCTTCAACTTGATTTGAGCCCTTATATGTAACTTCTAAAATGTGTCAAATTGCACCCGGGGGGTGTGGGTGTGAATTGGGTGTTTAGAAATTTCAAGAAATTTTCTAACCAATGAACTTAATTTTAACAACAATCAATATAAATATGGGTGAATTTTTGCTTAATATAAATTAATCAAATAATTGAATAATAATTTAAAGAAGATAGGAAAGAGAGAATGCAAAGTAATCTATAGTGGTTCAGTAAACAACCCTGCTTGCGTCCACTCCTTCCTAAGACTCTTTTTCAAATTCCATTATAAATTTTTTTCCAGGTGAAGAATAAGCTTTGTATAATTTTTTTTTAGAGAAAAGAACCCTTTGCAATCTTCTTCCAAGATAAAGAAAGATCTCAATCCCACTTGAATCACCCCCCATATACATACAATAATATAGTTTCCTAGATAAATTTTACAATTGAAAATACCTCACTTTATTACTTGATGAATCCAACAAAGCTCACTCGCACAAATACAAGATAATGATGCTCAAACAATTGAAAAATACTTAGAAATATATGTAAAATATACACAAATGCTTCCTAATACTAAAAATAGAAAGAAAACACCTATTTATAGTGTTTTGGGCCCCTTCTTGTTTGTTAAAGCCAAGAACTAGCTATTACAACGACTACTTACAATGTATTAGTCAACCATTGTAGCATATTAGTCGAGATTTACTAGCCATTAGGACACTGGTTGTTCAGTAGACATCTTGATTGTGAAAGAACCCAACCTAGAGTTCCCTTTTCGGAACTCGAGTGGAGCCCTCCCGGCAACCCCACAATAGCTCTCTAATTGATATCTAACTCAACTGAAGGATTCCGCAAAGTCAAGTCGATCAACTATTAAATTTTTTTTATACTTTAACTTTTACAAGCGTGAAAATTAGTGGGAACTTTTTCTTTTCAAAACGTGTTGTTAAAAATTTTAGCAGCATAATGACTGCTTTTCTAAGATTCCCAAATTTCAAAAACCTGTATAATACATTTAAAACACTTCTATATTCACACAAATTTCTCAATTATAAATTATGGATTTCAAGTCCACTCACAAGCAACCCCAAACAAATAATTCTCAACAATCACTACAACAAACTTTTAAAAGCTAAAACATATTCAAGCATTTCATTTAAAAGCCTTTATAGACATTCATTCTTTACATAAATGTATATATCAAAATGACGTAAGCACAACAGCACCCGACGATACAACTAATCTTATGACGAAGTCCCAATTATTGCAGCACCTGTACACATATCTGGGGTGGGTTGTTTAAAAATATAAAAATAAGGGTGAGCTAAATGAGCTCAATGAGTGTAATACATTTACTAAAAGTTAACTTTTTATAACAACATAACTAAAATATTCCATACAATTATAAAGCTTATGGTAAAACATTTTCCATAACAATTTATTCGTGCATCATCAAATATAGAAATGACACAACATTTCAAAAAACACAATTTCAATTTTTCTGAAATACTATTTCAAAATGCTTTTCAAAATTAAAATCATAATATAAAAGTTTCTATTTTCCTTTTTCCTTAAACAATAAACAGTAGTGGCAATAAGTTTTCTGAAAACTTTAATACTGAAAAATAAGCTAACCACTAGAATTGGTACCATACAATACCTCTCAAATCACTTTTAACATAAATAGTGGCAGAATTACTATTTTTCTAACTTTCCTTACTTAACATGGCCCATCACTAGTTTCTTTACCATATGGTACATTAGGCATAAAGTATCGAAGCGAGTTCTACAATGCTTATCCGCAACTAGTTAACCACTATTTACAGAGCTGGTTCTGCATTGCTTACCCATAATAGGTTAACCTCTATGAGCCAGTAGTTACAGAACTGGTTCTATATCGCTTACCCATAATAGGTGAACCTCTATGAACCAGTAGTTATGGAGCTAGTTTTTCGCTTACCCGTAACAAGTCACGAAGCTGGTTCTACATCACTTACCCATGATTGGTTATCTACTATTTATAGAGTTGGTTCTACATCGCTTACCCGTAATAAGTTAAACACTATAAATATACTGGTATAATAACATGTACAAAGCCTAATGATGTACCATAAGCAAAAGCAACTCCCAATCATATAAAATTTAACTTTCAAATTAAAACTCATATATTTCCAAAGCATATACTTATGCTAGCAATATTCATTTGTAAAATAGCATTTGCATAAATTCAGTATAAATAATAATTTCATGATCAAATGAAAACCATTTGTATAAACTCAATTTAAAGAACACTCATATGTCATTAATTCTTTTTGAAATAATTTAGTCATATAAAACAATTAAAACACACTCATCGCCAAGTACACTTAAGCATTTTGTGCCTCTCCTTTACCTACATAAAGTGCATTTCGCATAGGCACTTATTCCCAAATTAGGAAATAAGAATTAAAATTATATAAGTGGTTTAATTGAATTTGAGATTTGTATTTAATCATGTAACAAGCATGCTAATCATATTTCTGCTTACTTCCATAAGCTAACCTATTGGTCTCCATTTCCAAATATAATTTCAAAAGTCACTTAAATATCATATTTTTCCTATTCTAACTTACTAATTTCTTCAAAACACAATCTCACCTAATTTAATTCAACATATCATGATCATGCATGATGAATCATGGTTATGACCTATGTCAAAATCCATACCTCCACTTGTTCCTTACTTGTCACATAGAAAATGTTCAAATAAGACCTTGTTATATCTCTAGCTTCTATATCATCAATAATCATGCTATTTCAACTTCTAAATCATGAGAAATGTACCAAATATCACAAGTTGTTTCAACACAAGGGCAATATCAGGTTACCATGTTAAATCTCAAATTTCAATATCATTAATCCCAAATTGGGTCTAGGTTTCTTCTAGAAGTTTTTAGTACTATGTCTTAGGTTTCATCTCCAATTTGAAACACTCACTTTGGAGGTCTTTAGTCCGAGTTATGGCCAAAAAATTGGGGCTGGTTCAAGTTAACCTAAGGCAGAATCCCACTACACATTCCTCTCTTATCATATTCAACTAATTCTATACAAAGAAACATTAAAGTAATACCAAGACAACATTGATCTTAAACGCATCCATCTCACTGAAGAAAACCCATAAAAATTAGAAATTTAAGCTAAGAAACTTACCACTTTTTCCTCCAATCTTTTGAGTATTTGAAGAATACTTCAAGATTTCTCCAAATCACCATAAAAAACAACTACACTCTTCTCCCTCCCTCCTTGGCCGATGTTCACCCTTGACTTCTCTTCTTTTCCCTTTCTGTTTTTGTCTCTCACATTACTCTTTCATCACTCTCAAGTTTATGTTGAAAGAATGAAGCAAAATGTCTTAAGTTTTGCTTTTTATGCTTATTTAATGGATTACACATGTGACCTTCCTATTTGTCATCACTAATGACTCATCAAACACATGTCATCATCTCATTGATCATCTCTAATGACTCATCAATCTACTAATATCATGTAAAAAGACCAAATTGCCCTTAATTATTACAAAAAGACAAAATTGTCCTTTAATGCACTTAAGTGACCAACTAATCGAATTAAATCTCAAAAACATTCCACAACTGTCTTATTTTCAAATTGACCATAAAATACTCTAATTAAGGTCAATATTTATTGATTGGATGCTTTTAAAAATTTTGATTGGGTTTAAAAATCACCAATACCTATTATTTTCCAAAAAGGACATTTTAGTCTAATAATTTCAGATTACTCGAATTCTATTCAAACAACTTCTGTTTTGATTCGTTTCAAATCCTATGGGCTTCAATCCTAATTATGGAGCTTTTCCTCATATTTTAAAATTATTCTGTAACTTTTTGATTGCCCAGAAGAATTTTCAGATTGAATCCAGAATCACTAAATGTCACCGAAATTGTTCAAATTTCATTCAAAAGTATCACGTAAATCTCCAAAGCATATTTCGAGGCTTTTAAAACTCGTTTGGACTCATTCTGTAGCTTTTTTGGAGTTTTTGAAAATTTTGTGAGAAATTTTTCGTCAAGCCCAAAACCGTTTCTGGTCTATCCGTGATCTCCGTTATAACCTCAATAATACATCTAAATGCTTAAATTACTCTATTACACCATAAATAGAGCATACTCTATAAAATGCATGTACAACACATTACACAGTACAATCATCAAACTAGGATATTACAGATTGACTAATATGGCATATTGGTCGACCAATATATTAACTAATGTTACAAAAAAACTCACGGTATACAAATTTAACAACTTTAACTTATACTAGTCAATCATTAACCTAGTGATTAATAATTAATTAAATAAATTTATTTTATTTTTATATAATATTTATTGATAAATTATCAGTAAAAATGGCAACAACAACAACACCCAGTGAAAATCCTGCCAAGTTGTGGAGCCTAGGCAAGTCCGATAGTATGCAATCTTATCCCTACCAATAAACAATAGGAGTGTTTATGGTAGGATAACCTGACTCGTTCATAAATAACCTGAATCTAAACCTTAATGTCAGGTTCGTCAATTTCACGAACCTGAACCTAAAGAACCTATAGGATCGGTTAACCTATTTTCAGGTTTAGTTCTCAAGGTAACCAGACTATTCATATCAATATATATGATAAAAAATTATTAAAAAATTGGTGAAAACAAATACAAATTATTCATAAAAGTATACATATAAAATCAAAGATTAATCTAATATGTTAAACCCAAGCAAAGTAAAAATAAACCAAACAATGTCTTATGAAAGATCCATACTAGAAAAAAAGAGATAAATTATTAAACAATTATTCTTTGAATAGGATAGTAGGATGATCTACTGTTATACATGAAGCCAAATCTACAGAAATTAAAAAAAATAAAAAGAGTTAGACTCGTTATTTCTTTTTAATTGAAAATTTTATTTATTTGTATATTAAAACAAGGTAAAGTAAATTAGATTACCTGATTTTATTTGGCTCAAGTTCTTCAAGTCTCTCTTTCACATAAAGAGAAGCTTGTGATTTTCTTAACCAATCTTGTCCATAAACAAAAGCCTCCACCATCTTTGGAGTAAGAGAGCTACGAAATGAATCAAGCACTCGACTTTCTGAACTAAAAGCCGACTCAGATGCAACAGTAAGGGAACGAACTGCTCTACTAGATCTCATTAATTAAAAAAATAAAACTATTCTTCTAACATCATTAAATCTTATTTTATCATGTTAAAATAAATAATAATAATAATAAACT
>JANVCL010350494.1:0-17352 GCA_026546855.1 Erythroxylum incrassatum
GCTTTTGGGGTTTGCAACAAGTAAGTAGTGAATAAATCCATTAGAGTTTTGGATTTATGAAATGAAACTGATGAATTTCTGTCATCTGTATGGCAAATGGCATTTTCGTGTATATTCATAAATATTGTGTTGTTGGGATGAAAATTTTGATCATAGTGTTAATTTAGTTTTTATTGGATTGTTAGTGATTAGGTGATGTAAAAATGATTTTGGAGTTAGAA
The DNA here is from genome assembly GCA_026546855.1 of Erythroxylum incrassatum. Classification (NCBI taxonomy): domain Eukaryota; kingdom Viridiplantae; phylum Streptophyta; class Magnoliopsida; order Malpighiales; family Erythroxylaceae; genus Erythroxylum; species Erythroxylum incrassatum. The sequence continues at coordinate 222 of JANVCL010350494.1, forward strand.
ATAGTAATGAAATGATGTATAAGATGAGTGTCGAAAATTAAAGAATGAAAAGTTGGTATGCTCTGTTTTCGGTTTCTTCACTTTGCATGAATATATATATGTGTGTGTGTGTGTGTGTGTGTGTGTGTGTGTTTTCGTGAGTTGGTGTTTTCGTTAGAGATGACAGGGAAAATGAACGTTGAGTTAAAAAGTAGTTATAAAATAATGGTCTGAGATGGGAATGGGTGTGTGAATGAAAGTTGACAAGAAAATAGTGACTGTAATAAAAAGTTGAAATTTGCGGAACATGAAGAGTGAGAATATAGACATCTGAATTTTTGAAGCTCTTGGTTAAATTTGCATTTTTAGGAGTTGTATGAATTATGGTGAATGAGTTGACTGAAATGGAGTAAAGGGATTGGTAATAAAAAAATTGATGTGTTGGTTTTTGAAAAGTGAAAGTTGTTTGAAAATTCTGGGAATAAACAGTGAGAGTTGAAATTTCAATCTGAATTTTGGTAAATTTACTTTACTGATCTAGGTAGATTTTGACAAAATGGTCTGCATAAAAGTTGTAGATCTTTCTTTTATATTTCCATTGATATAAAGTTTGTAGAATTTGGAACTCCGAATCAAACGTTATGGAGTTTAGAAGTTGAGATATCGGAGAAGAAGAACAAATGGAAAAACACCGTCGTGCTGACTTTTAAGATTTTAGGCCAAATGCACCGTTGTGCTTATGCACGATGATGATATTGAGGATTAGAAAGAAAACACCGTTTTGCATAAGCACGATGGTGACTTTGAAGATTGAAGATGGATTTGCACCCTCGTGCTTTTGAGGTGTTTTCTTTTTATTGAACAACCTTCCTTCTTTTGACCATAAGTTCTTCACCCGACGTCCAAATGATTTGATTCTTAGACCAATAGAGTCGTACGACATTGCTCTACATCACCACAAAAATTCATAGCCATTTGAATTGAATTGAGAAAGATTGAGTGAAAAAAGTGAGATGGGTACAGTGAGTGTGCTCTTAAATAATATGAACTGGTGTTATTCCACGAAATATACTTCAATGTTTTGATTATATCTGGATCTATAAGATTCTAAGTGAGATAATTTTTGGGGAGTAAAATATAGAAATAGGGATATAAATCATATAAAAATTAGAATTATTATTCAGTCCCTAAGATGTTCAATTGTTGTATGGAAGTTGTGCATCGTACACTGTTTTTGAATATGAACAAACTGATGATGTTTGAGACATATATTCCAAATTACTAAACCAAATTGAGTGGTTTTTGTGTCCATGGAAAGATAAGACTTAGAGGAACACTTTTCTAGAAGAGAGTTTGACCAAATTACCTCATTTTCACCTTCTAATTGGATGTAAACAGTAGACCCAAATGGGGTGTCTTGGAAAAATCTGAAGTGATTCAATGAGAAATGAATTGTGATTTTAATGGTTTTAGTGAGGCATAAACTTAAATATAAATTATACTTAGATGAGTTTTGGATATGATAATGATTTTGTGATGTAACTGATGGTAAGATACCCGAGATTGTCACGAGCATGCATTGTACATATTTCATTTCATTCATGTGCATTATTAAACACTTATGATTGTAAAAATTGTGATACATGTGTATGTTGTTTAATATAAAGGACCAACTAGAACGCCAACCTCTAGACGTTGTCGGAACTTCCAGGCATTAGCTTCGAGAGAAATTTGTGAGTAACCTAGACGGTCTCACTTAAGTACTTGTTTCCTTCATTTCTGTTTTGAAATGATTGAATGAATGCGGTTTGATTGTTGATTTCGGACAGAAGGTCTGATGATTATGAGATGTGGAATGTATATTGAAGTGTTGCTTGAATGTGAATGTGAAGAACTAAATGTGTTATGATATGATTGATTGAAAATTTGAAATGCATTCCATACATGAATGCATGATCAGATAATGGGAGTTGTGACTTGAGTAGCCATCGATCAGAGCTTAAAGCTTAATGAGTGAAAAGAGCCTCGAGCTAAGACAGTGATTAAGGGCCTAAGGCCTACTATGTAAAATGAGCCCTGTATCCTCATCGGCTCGGTATCCAAAATGGATACGAGATAATTCAGGCACTCGGTCACAATAACGTAATAATTGGAAAAGTGTCTCATGAGCATTTCATATGCATTTTATTAAGTATGTTTGCTGGATTGAAATGCCAAATTTGCCAATGGCTAAGTGACAATGTGATATACATGATCAATTATGCAAAACTATGATTATATGTTATGTGAAGTGATGTGTTCCATGAATTGAGTGAACCATCGATGATGGTTATCTCATTGAGTTTGTAAGACTTACCTAAGATTTGCAACAACAAAATTTAGGATCAGAAGAATACCCCGTCAGGCAATGGGAGTATACCTACTACATGCAAGTGAGAGATAAGGGTCGAGATCAGCTCGCGTTTGCATTTATAATTTCCTATTTTGTGTAAATTTGTATATTTCGCAATTTCTTTACAATACGTATTCCACAATTTTTGTAAAATGTGTAATGATTTATGTTGCAATGTAAAGACATTATGACTAAAGTGTTATGTATTTGTGAAAGGGCATAATTGACTATTGAAATTTTGATGATTATATTGTTATGATTGAAAAAGTTTGCGAATAAAGCAGACCCGATTTGTTTATGGATTTCCACATATTATGTTTGTGGTTTAAACAAATTTGTACTAAGTTTTGACTAAGTGAGTGTTCTAGCACGCCATCCTCGTGGGGCATGGACTCGGATATTACGCAGGATGTCGGGTACTTGTCTTACGGGAGTGGGGTGCTATAACCTATGTCTAATAAATTAAGTTCATTAACTTAGTATCAACTATACTAAACAAGGTAAATTCCATTCAGAACAAAATACAAATGTAAGAAGCAAGTAATTAATTATATGTCGTGACTACCAAATAAGATTAGGACTTTAATCATGCATTTGGTTACTCCCACTATTTTATTGGAAATAATAGCCCTCACTATTATTAGGAAAAATTACGCTAATCTTTCTAGTGGGCTAGGATCCTATTCAAATTTACTTGATCTTGGGTTTGCTCAACAAACCAACTAAACTTAAATTAGGTAGATAACAACTTTATGAATCTCATCTTATGCTACTCCTAGATCTATTAATTGACAACTCTTCCCAAAACATATCGTATATGTTATTCTTAATTCTGCCTCTAAATTCATGTGATCATGGTTTTGCTCATCCAGTGACTAAGCGTGGGCACATGTAAGGATAAAAACTATCTGCAAGATCTGTTTTTGTCCTTGCATGTGCCCATGCTTAGTCATTGAATTTACTGCCAATATGAAATTTTTAGATTATCTTTGTTTCCTTTGCATCTTTTTTATTCAATTTCATCTCTTAAATGTTGAAAATCATCTGCGAACATTTAAGAAACAAATTCAATAAATTTAAATAATAATTTCAACACATTAAAGAGATTTATATACAAAATAAGTACAAAATGACAACTTAACAATATCGTATATGTTATTCCTAATCCTACATCTAAATTCATGCGATCATGGTTTGCTCATCTAAATCGCATAAATTTAGTTAAGTACAACCCACTGTCCTAAGATTAAACATGTTAGGGTTAACGCAACCTTGAGTTTGCTCAACAAGCCTATAATAAACAGAACTTTTGTTTATTTTTATAACAATGAAAGGCAACAATCACATTCTCAATGTGTACTTAACATCTTAACGAAGGATTTCAATTTTGATTGTCTCGTTAATCATAAATTGCATGTAAATATCGCACATATAAAAAATACAATTTATCATACATCTAATATATATATCTACCATATATATAAATTATGCATCTTATGCACTCATAATAAAATTATACGCATTAAAAATCAAGCTTTCATATTCTAAAATAATATTTCCAACTACTTAGAACATTAAATTAGATTAAACTCATTAATTTCTAATTAAACTCAATTCCTATTCCAAAATCAAACAAATAAAACATTCTAATCCAATTAGAAGATTATTTCTAATTTCATTAGAAATTGTTTTTCCTTAATAGAAAACTATTTTGTTAAATTAAAAGGAAATTACTTTCAAAATTTAAAAAAACACTTTAAAATTTAATTAAGAAAGTCATTATATTATTTATTTAGAGATTGATTTCTTAATTAATTAGAAAATTTTCCTTGACAAACTAAAAAATATTATCAAAATATTAAAGAAATGTCATTTTTCTTAATTAACAGATGAAACACTTTTCAAAATTTAACGAAGAAAAATAATGTTTCTAATAAATGAAGAAACTTACTATTCACAAATAAAGAAACAATTTCTAAATTAAATTGAATAATAAATATCAAAACAAATATAATAATAAATTTAATTTATCTCAATCAAATTGAAATAATAAATTTAATAAAGAAATGTCTTTTTTAATTACTTAAGACAACAATTTTCTTAATTTGAAATAGTCTAATTAATCTCAATTTAAATTAAATAAATAAATTCTAATTTTAGAAACTATTTTTCTAAAATTAATTAGGAATCAATGTAATTATTAATATTAATCATATTAAAAATTACTTTAATTTTGAAATTAAGATCTTATCTTAATTAATATAATCTCATTATATTTATTATTTATAACATAATCGAATTATGAAAGAAATCATTTAAAACCTTATTTTGATTCTAATTATTGATTTGATAATTAATTTAATTTAATAATTCAACTCTTAAAAAAATTAAACTAAATTTCAAAACTTCTCCTAGTAGAGTACCCTTTGCAAACAATTTTAAAAATTTGAAAAGACCCTTTTGAAATTTATTAGGAATACATAAACTAATTTAATCTCTATTAAATTAATTTATTTTGAAATTAAGGCTTTAAAAAATTAAAATCAAACAAACAAAAGGAAGAGTGTCTGTAGCGAATTAGCGATACTATGAACGTTGACTGGCACGTGCACTCTCCTTAGATGTGTTTACAAAGAACGAGGGCACGTGTCTGACACATGCCCATCGTTTTCACACGTTCTCCAGAAACATCCACGTTTATGAAGAACGCTCCCATGTTCTTTGAACCACTTCCACGTTTCTCTGTCTCTGTTGTGCCTCACGCACCCTCATCTGTTCAACAACAACCTATGTTTCCACGTTTCCGCTTCTCACTGTCGTCTACCTGCGTCTGCCATCGCTTGCTTCCCATGCCTTCCGATGTCACCTGCTGTTTCCCCTTTTCTATGGGCGTCAATCTCCCCAGAGAATCCAACTGATGGCGTCGCCTGCGACCCCATCCATGGGCATTTATCGTCCTGGGCGAGGTCATCTATGGTGTCGCTTGTGATTGGGTCGCTCGCCAGTGGCAAATCGCCACTGGTTGTAAGACAGCCGCTGGTGATTTTCAAAGACCCAAAACGCAAAGGCAATAAACCCAGAAAATGCTTAACATATAGACAAAGCAAATTTTCCAGATCTAGATAATAAGGGTGGTAGAAAAAGTAGGGATTTCAACTGATAACACAATCAATTTCTAGAACTCAAAACGCAAGGCACACAAAAACAATTTTTTACAAGCATTGCATAGGCATCGTATATGCTCTCCAGGGTTTAAATTTTTAAGAAATTAATTGTCCCATATGAAGTACAACAATTGTAATGAAGATATGGGCAGAACATGTATAGAGGCAAACCAAAAAAAATTTTAAAGAATCAAAAGAGCAATCATGGAAACAATTTCGAGAACAAACAAAAATAGTTCGTAAAAACTTTAATTTTTACCAAGTCCATAACAATTAAGCCTTTAATTCAAAATAAACAATTAAACATGGCTTTAATATCACTATTGGAATCTAACGCGGGCTTAGCAGAAAACAAAACTTTTTACAGATTCTAAGCGGATCCTGATAATTGAGTAACTTGAATAAAAACACCAATGCAAATCACAAGAAATTATATATAATTCACTTTTCTTATTGAAATCCTTTGAAAGTTGTTCAATATGTCAACCATGAAATGTTCAATTGTCCAACCTTTAACGGTATCAATAAGTAGCTTCTCAACACCTTTGAGAGGAAGAATGTAAGAGTGCTAGCTACTCTTTCTTTTCATTCTATTAATAGAAAAATCATTAGGATAGTTTTATAGTTTTATTAAAATTAAATTCCTTAATTATAATTAAAGTCGTACTCTAGTTATAATTAACTTAATTTTAATAAAATTAAATATCTCATATTTGATCTCTAAAGTTTATCAAACATTATAATTAAGTCCAACTTAATTAAATTGAAGTTTCTTATGGATACAGTGTTTATTCTTTTCATCCAACTATGTTCGTTCTTGCTAATTAATAATTGATATTTGAAAACACCTTTTCAAATGTCAATTCACTTTGGGCAGAGAATTCCATAAATCACTACTTATTAAGAATAGTAGAACATCCTCTCTAATTACTTTAGAGTGACGAATCTTTTATTGATTTTTTCAACCATCTCCATATGGTTCATACCGCATCCAATTACTACCGACTAAATTATCCTAGGATGGTTCATAAGTAGCATCAAAACACAGTAATTTTCAAATAAGATACCTTGGTAATCTCAAGTCTAAGGATAAATTATATAACCATTATTATGAGAAAATTCACAGACACATAAGTGATATTCTATTTAGGATTCTCATAGTCAGGTCAGTTTAGTAACTTATTATCTAATAATCACCCACACAATAGTTTAAGTATCTTCATATTTTAATTTATGACATTAATTACTTTCTTCATAAGAAAAAAAACGTAATGTGTGCTAGTGTTACCATTTCAACAATATCCTATCTTGATGAAACTACAACTAGGAACAATACATAAATGTAAATTGAATATCAAAATTATGATCTTATAATAACTTCAATTACATATTAACTATTCTAGGGATTTTACCTTTGGTATTAAAACATCAAATGTAATTAATACATAAAGATAAAGAATACCTTTATTAATTATTTTGTCACTAAACTACAACCAATCGATTGGTTGTAGGGCATAAACCAATATATTTAACATATTAAGAGATATGATAAGTGTCACTTCGGTTATATTTGAGTGCTTGTTATCTAACATTTTATGAGGAAGCCACAAAAAAAAGCCAAGCGGGTGGTCTACAATTCGAAGCTAACATATAGTAAAAGAGTGACTTGGAATGGAGAGGAACCAACTGTAAACAAATTTGTTGTGGCATATGCTATGCTGGAATTACTTATTGATTGTAAGAAAAGCAAGCCTAACAATAGCATGGATGTAGAAAATATTCAAATGAAAGTAAACAATCTAGAAATTACCATTAAAAGATCTCAAAGAAGGCCCTAATTGCATATACAAGCATTCAATCAAAACTAGAGCCTCCTTTCTCAATATTTTAATTTAATACCCTGAATATATATGCATAGTTTTTCTTGTAAGTAATGAATACAGTTGTTGGAATTATGCTTTTAGAATGTATATGACTTTATCTTCTTGTTTCAAAATTAGAATTAGTTCTAGTCATTAATATGTTCCTACTCCTTAAAAATTAGTTAGTCAAATATATGATCACTATAACAACTACTATATCATAAAAATTTGTTGAATTTCTATTATTCCAAGTATTATAAATATATAACTTGAAAAATCAACAAAGGTACTCTTCAACAGCTATTTTTTTGGTCTCTACTATATCCTATTAGTTTTCTAAGAGTTTTTAAGTGAGTTGAGAGCCATTTAACATTATGCTTCAACATTAGAATGTCTAGCACGAAAGAAGATTCAAGTTTTTTTACAATGGCACCACTAGTCTTTAGTGGTGAAAATTGAAAGACCTGGGCATTATGAATAAAAGCCTACCTAGATGCTTTGGATCTATAAGAGATAGTTGAAGAAGACTACAAAGTTCTTGCATTACCTAACAATCCAATAATGGCTTAAAACAAGAATCAAAAGGATATAAAAACCAAAAAAGCTAAGGTGAAGACATGCCTATTTACAATAGTTTGATTAACAATATTCACTCAAGTCATATCTCTAAAGTCAACCAAAGACATGTGGGATTATCTCAAAGCTTAGTATAAAGGAGATGAACGAATCAAAGGCATGTAAGTATTGAATCTCATTGGAGACTTTGAATTACAAAAGATGAAGGAGTCAGAAACCATCAAGGAGTACTTTTAAAGGTTTCTGAATATGGAAAACAAAGTAAGATTGTTTGGTTATGAGTTTAATAACTCCTGCACTTTTTAAAGAATTTTGGTTACTGTACCTAAAAGATCTAAGGCCACTATAACCATGTTGAAAAACACCAAGGATATATCTAGTATCACCTTAGTAGAGTTGTTTTTCTTTATAGGCGTAAAAACAATAGAGGGTTATAAGAGAACAAAGCTTTATTGAGGAAACCTTGCTAGCCAAGCATAAAGATAGTAGGAGAAACAAAAGGAAGTCAAACAAGAGGAACCAATAAGTTGTTGCTAGCAATAACAATAAGAGCAAAGTAGGAAGTTATAAGGGAAACAACCCATCTTGTAAGCATTGTAACAAGATAGGTCATTCTCCATTCAAGTGTTGGAAAAGGCCTGATGTTAAGTACACCAAATGTAATCAACTTAGAGACGAAGCTATCATTTGTAGGAACTAAAACCAACATTAAGAAGTGGATGCTTAGATTGCTAACAAAGATAAAGAAGATTAAATTTTCATCGCAACTTATTTTTCAAACAATATTTTAAACAAGCCTTAGTTGATCGATAATGGATGCACAAATCACATGACTCATGATAAGGAAATTTTCAAGGAACTAAAACCTTCTAAAAGAAATAGGTCACAATGGTTATATTCCTATAAAAGAAATAGGAACCATTGCTATTGGAACATATTCAGGTATTAAATCTATTTATGATGTATTATATGTACCTAACTTGGATCAAAACATGTTAAAAATTGGTTAACTATTACAAAAAGGTTTAAAGGTGTTTTTTTGAAGATGATTATTGCTTGATCAAGGTTGTTGTGGGTCAAGATCTATTTAAAGCGAAAATAAGAGCAAAAAGTTTCTCATTAGATCCAATTCAGGAAGAATAGACAATTTTTTAAGCAAATGAAAATATTGTTGAGTTATAGCATAAAAGACTCAGGCACTACCATTATCAAAGGCTACTCAAAATGCAAAAATCTGAAATGGTAAAGAACTTACCTGAATTTGAATTGATTTTTATGGATTGTTGTGCTTGTCAATATGGGAAGCAAAGCAGACTTTTGTTCCTAATAGCCATTTGGAGAGCCACATAGAAATTGTAGCTAATCCACACTGGCATAAGAGGGCCTCAAAGGACTCCTTCACTTAAAGGTATTCATCATTACATTATTTTTGCATATGATTTAACTCATATGTGCTAGTTTTATTTTCTAAAGTTCAAATCAAAAGTTGTAAGAACTTTCTAAAAGTTTAAGAAAAAGTGGAAAATAAAAGCAACTTTAAAATTCAGATTTTAAGATCAGATAATGGTAAGGAATATACAACTGTTTGGGTATTATGACAACAAACACTATCACTTCATTATACGATTATGTAGGATCTTAAACATATATAATTCTCACATATGAAGTAGTCATACCTTGAAGCAACTTCTGTATTTTCTCCTTATCACATCTATATTTTCTCCTTATTTGATGGTTATCAGTAGAAGCAGCTTAATAGGCAAGAATAGGACCAAAAGAGGCAACATTTATAAATGGTTTTTGAGAAAATCACCTTTTAACTACCACACCCATCATGTTGGTATTAATCTTTATAAACATTTATTACATAAGACATTAATAATCCAACATTCTCCCACTTTAGCTTATGTAACATTGCCATCTTCATAAGTCATTTACATTTAATGTGCATTGGACATTTCATTTGTTATAATCAAGAATTAAAACTGAAGTGAGTTATAGCGGTTGTATGTGATTTAAACAACATATTCCCTTCCAAGTACTACAAAGTTAGTCTTCTCCATGAAATGATCAATAAATGGGAAACACATAATTAATAAAAAAAGGTCTATTCAAGACAAAACTGTTATCATCATTCGATTCAATTTAGGATACACATTCCAAAAAATAGGTAAATCAGAAACAAATTCAATAATGAGCTTAGAACGTCAATTACATCAAAACATAAACGTCATCATAATATACATTAATGTCTACTCAGTAATAATTCTCATACTGCCAATATGTCCCATAAATATTTTGGGCAGCAATCCTTTAATCAAAAGGTCTGCAATCATAAGATTAGTGCTAATGTGCTCAATTGACACTTTACGTTTTTAAACCTCTTCTTTAACGACAAAGAAATTAAATTTGATATGTTTAACACCTTTGGAATACTTGTCGTTTTTAGAAAAGAAAAATGCTGCGAAATAATCACAATAAATTTTGAGCAGACTGGCAATACTGTCGACTATTCCAAGTCCTGAAATAAAGTTCCGCAACTAATTAGCCTGAACCATAGCTTTAAAGCACACCACAAATTTAGCTTCCATAATGGATGTAGCAATTATTGACTGCTTTGCACTCTTCCATGATATTGCTCCTTTGGCTAAAAGATATACATAGCCAAATGTAGATTTTCTAGTATACAAGTAAGCATATGATCTTTTGTTCCTTACAAATATCTTAAGACTTTTTTTGTAGCTTTCTAATGCTCCAATCCTAGGTTACATTGGTATTTATCAAGCATACCAACTATAAAGCTAATGTCCGGCCTTGTAAATGTTTGATCATACATCAAACTCCCTACAACAGACGTATAAGGAATTCCTTTCATCTATTTCCATTCCATATCATTCTTTAGACATCGCATGAGACTAAATTTGTCTCCTTTTTGAATTGAAATTGGAGATGTTGAACATTTATCCATTCTAAATCTCTCCAAAACTTTATTAATATATGCTTTCTAAGATAAACCTAATAGTTTTTAGGATCTATCCCGAAATATCTCTATTCCGATTATATAGTTTGCCTCTCCTATATCTTTCACTTCAAAGTTATTAGAGAGAAATTTCTTATTCTCACTTAATAGACGAAGATTATTAGTTACGAGCAAGATGTCATCAACATATAGAATCAAAAAGATAAACTTACTTCTACTAACCTTCAAATATATACACCAATCAACAGTGTTTTCTTTAAAACCAAAGGAAACAAAAATATCATTAAACTTAAGATACCATTGACAGGAAGCTTGCTTAAGTCTGTATATTGATTTTTTCAGTTTAAACACCATGTGTTCTTTACCTTCAATTGAAAAGCCCATTGATTGATCCATATCTAAATTTTCCTCTAAATTCCCATTTAGAAAGGTAGTTTTCACATCCATCTGATATAGCTCTAAATCATAATGAGCCACTAGTGCCATGATAATTATGAGAAAATCTTTCTTGGAAACTGGTGAGAATGTTTCCTTATAGTCAATGCCATCTTTTTTTAGTAAAACCCTTAGCAACAAGTCTAGCCTTGTAACGTTCAAGGTTGCCATGAGAGTCATCCTTCGTCTTAAAAACCCATTTATACCCAACTCTCTTGCAACCTTCAGGCAATTCTACAAGGTCCCAAACACCATTATGTTCCATGGATTTAAGCTCAGCTTTCATTGTATCTAACCATTTATTAGCATTATCACTATTAATGTCTTATGAAAATGAAACTAGAACATCATTAATTCCTAAGTCATCTTCCAACTCTTGTAGATAGACCACATAATCATTTGAAATAACAGATATCCTTTCTCTTTAAGATCTTCTTAATGATATTTCCTATGGTTCTTTTATTATAGGTTTATGTTGAATGTCAGAAGCATGTATTTGTTGCTCTTCATGATTGTTATGCGATGCAACAATTTGAGGAACAACAATTTGAGTAGTGGGAACACAAGTCAAAAGGACTTGTATTCTAACTTCTTTAATTTCCACATTTCGTGAAATGTCACTCCCACTAATTTCACCATTCTCAATAAACTAGCATTTCCAGTTTCAACAATTCTTGTACTATGGTTAGGAAAATAAAATCTATACCTTTTATATTTTTATGGATAACTAATGAAATATCCACTGGTTATTCTTGGATCTAGTTTCTTTTCTTGTGGCTTATAATCCTTATTTCTGCCTAGCAACCCCAGACATGTAGGTGCCTTAAACTAGGTTTTCTACTAGTCCACAGTTCAAAAGGTGTCTTTGGAATTGCCTTGCTAGGAACCCTATTTAACAATACATGGGAATTTTTAAGGCATACATCCATAATGATAAGGGTAAAGATGCATAACATACTTGTAACCATGTCCATTAAGGTTTCATTACGCCTTTCTGATACACCATTTTGTTATGGTGTACCCGACATTATCTATTGAGCACACATATGCCATGCTTTTCTAGGAATTTAGAAAATGGACCAAGGTGCTGTCTAGTTTCATCATATCTTCTGTAATATTTACCACCTTATCAGACCTAACAATTTTCACTTTTCTGTCTAGTTGCCTTTCAACTTTAGTTATATAAATTTCTAAGGCATTCACTATTTGAGATTTCTTATGTAGTAAATAGACATATCTATAATGTGAATAATCATCAATAAAGGTGATAATGTATTTTTCTTTACTGAAAGAATTAACATCAAAAGGTCCACATTGTACAATTTCAAAAAGACGAGTGCTTCTTATGGAACCTTTCTTTGTGTGTTTTGTTTGCTTTCCCTTAATACAATACACACAAATATTGAGATCACTAAAATCCAAATATGGAAGAATTCCATTCTTTACTAATCTTTCCATTCTTTCATTGGAAATATGACCCAAACGCTTATGCCACAAGTAAGCAGAACAGTCATTCACTAAACTACATTTAATTTCATCTTTATGATGTAGGGTCATGAAAGTTTTAGCATATAAATTATCAAGATTCAATTTATATAAACCCTCACAAAGTATACCAGGTCTAATCATACTAATATGCTTAAACAAACTGAAATGTCCATTACCAAACTTAAAGAGTATCCAGTAACATCAAGTTTAGATAAAGAAATCAAATTCCTAGAAAAACTAGATATATAAAGAGTTTCAAATAAATCTAAATGATGTCCAGCATTTAGGATTAAACGGTAAGTCCCGACTGCTTCCATTGGAACCTTTACTCTATTCCCCATGAAGACAAACTTCTCATTTAGTTTTGTGGTTTGGATCGTAAGGAATCCCTGCATAGTATTAGAAACATGATTTGTATATCCAGAATCAATCCACTAAGTATTATGTGGAACATCAGTTAAATTTCACCTTAAGCTTACCTTTCTTTTTGAACCAAGCCTTACGTCGTGAACAATCCTTCTGGAAGTTCCAAGTTTTCCACAGAAATGACATTTATTATTGTTTACTTTCTTCTAGATATTAATGGAGGAACCATTAGTCTTTAGTGGTCCTTTCCCCTTTCCATGTTTCTTATGTACATTTTTACTAGCTCCTTGATATTTCACAAAATAGATGGAATGATTTCCTTGATTCTTAAGTCTTGTTTCCTCCTGAGCCAACTTACTATGCAGTTCATGCACATTTCGTTTGTCTTTCATGGTATTATAGCTCATTTGGAACGGACCATACTTAGACGGTAAAGAGTTCAAAATGAACTATACAAGGAAATTTTCATCCACTTCCATTCCTAGAGACTCAAGTCTTACTGCAATATTTGTCATTTCAATGACATGTTCATATATAGTACAAGAATCATCAAATTTCATGGTGGTCAAAATACCTATTAATGTCCCAGCAAGAGACTTATAAGTTGTTTGGGAGTGCTCTTCCATAAAACTCACAAATTCTTTAGCACTTTCAGTTTTGGGAAGAGCTGACTTAATGTTATTTACTATGCTTATTCGCATAAACATCAAGCCCAGTTTATTTGATTTTTTCCCAAGCTTTATAATGATCCTTTTCTTCATTATTGCTAGTATCAGTAATAGTAGCCAGCTTTTCAATTTGAAGTGCCAAATCAAGATCTAATACACCAAGGTGAAATTGGACTTGTTCACTCCAGTCAGAAAAATTTAGCCCATTAAATATTGGTACAGATGAAGCTTGTGAATGTAAAGACATAGGGACAAAAATTGCAATAAATACACGACTAACATTAGTGCTTTGAGTCATAAACTCACATATTATATAGATTCAGATGAAAGATTATGTTAACAATTAATGTACGTTAATGTTCTCCTTTGTGTGATACATCAATGCACAAAATAATCATAATGACGCCAATAATATTTAACATTATTAGGTAATGATGCATATACTACTTAGAAACATTTATTATCTTTGGATAAATAAGTAAAACTAATAGTGCATTTACATTACCAAACAGTCATATTCATTAATTATAATAACAACCAATTAACCTTTGGGTAATTCATAAATTTCTTATAATAATGAATTTCAATCTACTCATAGATAAACATCATTTATAGCATTGATTTTATAAGTGAGTGATTGAAAAAATTCTAGTCAATTTAAAACTAATTATACTAAAGATCTAATCACTTTGGTGATTCAAAAATCTAAAATAATATTGTTCGAAATTTGATAAATGTGTAAAATATTAAATATTCGATTATCACGTCATAAACGTACTGCCAATCATCATCCTCAATTTTTTTACTATTCACGTTAAGATGCATTTATTATACTATTGATAATTATAATTAATTGTATAATTTACATACACTAACATAACTATTCATGCATGTATAATTACATTGTTCATGTTCATTCTTCTTTTCTAGTTTAATACTATTAACACTATTCACAAACTGTTCATGAATTCATAATTACACTATTCATGTTTATTCATCTTTTATTGTTTAAGACTATTAACACTATGCAAGCACTGTTCACGTTCATGCATCTTTTATTGTTTAATACTATTAACCTTTTATTGTTTAATACTATTAACACTATGCATGCATTGTTCATGCATACATATTTTATTGTTTAATATTATTAACACTATACATGCACTGTTCACGTTTATGCATATTTTATTGAAAACAACCAGCGACACCAGCTGCACACATCTAACGTGACAGTCAGTAGCATCTGGATCATCACGGAGGCATAATGTCACAGACCCAGTGAATTCACCGTCATCCTCAACTCTGCAACATTCCAGCAACGAGCATAGGCGGTGAACACATGTCTGTTGTCAGTGACGTTGACTATGCATCATCCTTAACGGTGTGATACCACCAAGAAAGCACAAACATTTCTCACGTACTTGAAAAATTCATTATAAAAAAATTACACAGTATATATATACAATCATTGGTTTTGTCCAAATAGAAAACATAAAGATTTTTAGAACCCGAAACCATAACGAAAAATTATACAGCTCACAACTAGATGCTTTGATGGTTATCGACAAAAGCAACTTAATAAGCAAGAATATGACTAAAAGAGGTGACGTTTATAAGTGGTTTTTTGGAAAACCACCTCTTAACTACCACATCCATCGTATCAGTATTAAGCTTTATAAACATTTATTACATGAGTCATTAATAATCCAACAACTTTAGGGTACTATTTTAGTCTTGGCTCGCGAATTTTCTCATGGTGTTGAAAGAAACACAATTTTATGGCTTAGGCTACTGTAAAAGCTGAGATTGTGGTAGCTATAGTAGTAATAAGTCAAGCTTTGTGGTTAAGAAAAATTATGGTTAATCTGCATATAGATAATTCCAAAGGCACTAAAGTTTACGAGGACAACCAAGCTACAATAGCAATTTCTAACAATCCTGTGTTTCATGGAAACCTAAGCACTTTAATAATAAAATTTATTTTTGAGAGAAGTGTAAAACAATGAAGACATAACTCTTAGTTATTGCAAAATGGAAGAGCAACAGTTGGTCGATATCAGTTAGCAAATTCGAGCATCTTAGACAAAAGCTTGGAGTTTGCAGTTCCTGAAGCAAGGAGAAGTGCTAGAACTATGCTTTTTAGATTGCAAATGACTTTCATCTTCTTTTTTCAAAATTTGAATTAGTTCTATTAAATAACATGTTCATATTCCCTAGGAATTAGTTAGTCAAATATGTGATTCATGATATCGGTTGCTAGATCATATAAATTTTGTTGAATTTCTATCAATCCAATTACTATAGATGTATAACTCAATAAGTCAACAAAGGTACTCTTCTGCTGCTATTTTTCTAGTATCTGCATATCCTATTGTTTTTAATATACCAACAATATTCATTTATAGAACTCATACAATACCAATTCATACAAATTTTGCTCAAATTAAGCCTCATTTCATTCACTGATAACTTTCTTTTTACTAGCTAATTAGTTGATTACCATTTCACAATTCACCTGAAAATAAAATTGATCTACACATTTAAGGTACTAGATTTCCAACTTCTTATCCCGTTAAAATAATCTGTTTAATAAATGCAACATTGACGAATATAGTTCATATCAACATAGGTCAATTTCATATGAAAAAATAACTTATTAATATTGAATAACTTGTCCATTCTTCAATTGTAAATGTCCAATGCAATTTGAAGCAAAAAATATTGGTTTATTCTAGGTCCAATTTACTCAAAATGTTCCAAAAAGAAATTATTAATAAACTTTTTATCTAATTACTATAGAATTTTTTGGAAATTGAAGAAAAAGAGAGTTATAATTGAGATACAATATTGGTATACTTGAGATACAATTGAGATGCAATATTGGTATAACTTGATATACAATTGAGCACAACTTAAGGGAGTTAATTGCCTAGTACAATTAGTACAGTTGTCGCTCTGCATGTAGAATTGGGTTGTCTTGAGCAGCTTGAAGTGTTAAAATTGGCAGAGGAATTGGCAATGGCAGTGAAGGTAAGGAAGAAGAGAAAGTTGAAGGGAAAGATGAATTGGTTCAAATGCAAGTGGAAATTGATGATGATGATCCTAAGCATAATTCAACAATGTATGGATCAAAGTAATGAAGATCAAGTCAGATGGATGAAGCACAAGGCAAAGGAGAATGGAAAATGAAAGAAACAAATGATCGGATGCACAACAAGATT
>JANVCL010352479.1:0-17330 GCA_026546855.1 Erythroxylum incrassatum
AATTCTTGCCTATGTGTGAGTATGTGTTCTAGGTTGTACATTGAATGATGCATGACCTTCTGATTGACTATGTGAATGACTATGTGAAAATTATTCGTTACTAGATAAAATGATTTCGACTATGTTATGCCTTGGTATGGCATTCTGTATAAATGAAAAGCATGAAATCTATCATTTGATAAAATGATTCCGAGCATATGGGTGCCTTAAATGCAGTCCTATATGCCTAAAGTGCATCATATAGCTTTAAAGACCAATCCCGCCTAGAAGCATTAACAGTTTTCTCTAGTATTTTCTTTAATTCTTTGTTAGAGACTTCAACTTGTCCACTGGTTTAGGGGTGGTATGGAGTAGCAACCTTATGGGTCACCTCATACTTAGCTAATAATGAATCAAAAATTTTGTTGCAAAAATGTGACCCCCATCACTAATGATAGCTCTAAGTGCGCCAAAATGTGTAAAAATATGCTTCTTCAAAAACTTATCAACACCTCTAGCCTTATTTGTGGGCAATGCCTCTGCTTCCACCCACTTGCTAACATAATCAATAGCAACCAATATATATTGATTGGAGCAAGACTTAGGGAATGGTCCCATGAAGTCTATGCCCCAAACATAAAAAACATCACAAACAAGAATGTTAATCAATGGCATGTCATGTCTCCTACTAATATTCCCGACCCTTTGGTACCTATCACAAGATTTGACAAATGCAAATGTATCCTTAAATAAGGTGGGCCAATAGAAACCACACTCTAAAACTTTATGAGCTATCCTAGATGCACCATAATGTCCCCTAGTCTCTCTAGAATGATAGTGACAAAATACTGAGGACATTTCCTCTTCAAGAATGCAACGCCTAATAATACCGTCCACACAAATCTTGTGAAACAAAGGATCATCCCAAAGATAGTGGCTTACCTCAGATAATTTTTTTCTTTTGAGCATAAAAAAAATTAGGGGGATAGATATTACTAGCAAGGTAGTTCACATAGTATGCAAACCAAGGAGTGACTATTACAACCATCAGATGCTCATCAGGAAAAGTCTCCTGAATGTTTTCCTTTGTTGCACTCTCCATGGCAACTTCATCTAACCTTGACAAGTGATTAGCTAAGAAATTTTCGGCTCCCTTTTTATCCCTCATCTCAATGTCAAACTCCTGCAAAAGTAACACCCAACGAATTAGTCTTGGTTTAGCATTAGGTTTTGTCATCAAGTATTTCAAGGCTGCATGGTCAGTATACACAATCACTTTAGAGAAAACCAAATACGAGTGAAACTTGTCAAAAGCTAACACAACCGCCAACATCAGTTTTTTCGTTGCGGTGTGATGGCATTATTCGCTGTTTAGTGTCCTACTTGCATAAAAAATGGATGAAAGGTCTTACCTCATCTTTGACCTAAAATAGCACCCATTGCATAATCACTTGCGTCACATATTAATTCAAAAGGAAGAGACCAGTCAGGAGATATAAGAATAGGTGCAGTCAGAAGCATATCCTTTAACAATTGAAAAGATCTCAAACATTTATCATCAAAAGTAAACACAACATCTTTTTCAAGCAATTTAGTAAAAGGTCTAGCAATCTTAGAAAAATCCTTAATGAACCTACGGTAAAAACTAGCATGTCCTAAGAAACTTCTAATGGATCTATGTTGGTGATGAACGCAAGTGCACGTTTCTATCGTCAAGTAGTAAAAATATCGATCCCATGGAGACCAAATTAGTTAAAAAGTAATACTCGTAATAACTTCTAATTTAAGCTAATAACACAAAAATTAAAGAAAGGATTGATTGATTGTAGTTTGAAAAATGAAATAAAAACAAGAATTAACGCAAGATAAAAATATAAGAAATATCAATGGAATGAAAATCTAGGAATTTAACTTCCCCCCTGATTTTACCTCGGTGTCTAAATTTTCTCGGTTTAACTCATATACCGGGTTTGATAACCTAAGATTAAGAATTAATTACTAAGCCCTTCCGGATCATTAGTAATCCTAATTATCGAACCAATTTCCTATATTTCTATGGTAAATTGTGATAATTTGATGATTGCTTTATCGAACCAATCTTAATATGGTTACTTAGGGTGGATAGGTATCTCCCGATCCTAGACAAAAATCACTACGAATGTGATCCTAAGCTATTGCAATCTTTTTCCAAATCTATTGCTCCCTGTTACGTTACACAAAGATTAAGAAAATCAATTTCATAGGTGATCAAATTATGAAACACATTAAGAACAAATTGCAATAATCAGACCTTTAAGTAAAAAGGGCATAAGAAATTAAATGGAGAAAATACCAATTAACCGAGTTTACATCAAGGGTTCCATTAAAATCCTAGAATGAAAGGATTAGTTACTCATAATGATAGTAGCAACAATGGAAATAATAAAAACAAGTATTATAAATATAAAATGAGTAGAAAGAAGGAAGAACAAAATGATGATTGCTTGGTCTTCAATTTTTCCTCTCGCTTTATTGCCTCTTCTGTTGCTGGAATAACGCTGATTCCTCCTTTTCTTGCCCCTGATGAGTGTAACTTGTGATAGCTGAAAATTGGTTGGTCTAACGTTGGTGATTGGGTCAGTGGAGTCTTGGTTTTTGCAAATAAATGGAGCCCCCTCTAATGAATGCGTGAATGCTTTTCAAAGAACGAATAGCCTCCTATTAAAATTGAGTGGAGTCTTAAATGTAACGTTGATTGATAAAATAGGTAGAGTCATTAGTGGAGAGTGGAGAGGAATAAAAAATTCATGAGTGAATGCTTGGTGGTTTGGAGCTTAGTGATTCACGTATCTCAGCCAAAAATTGCGTGATTTTCTTCTCTTCTCTTTAACAGCCAACGTCTTTCTCTTTTAGCTTGGTGGGTCATACGTTGGTCCCTCCTTCTTGTGAAAAGTTGAGCCTCAATCAATGATTTTCGTTTTCTATCACTTGCTTCAACGTTTTCTTTTTTGTAAAGTAAAGAGCCCATGCGTTGTTCTTCTCCTGCTCATAGTCCACGCCTTAGCCTCCAACAACTGATAATAATTTTTAATCCTTTCCTCCTCCTCCAGTTCAACGTGTCTTCTTTTTTCATATGCTGCCTCTCCTTGTCTTTTACGTGATATGCTAGCTGATTTAATTGCTCCTTTAATTCATCTGCCCATTTATTTGCCGCCACCTGATTTGCTCCTCATGCTGCCTTTAAATTCCACGCTGCTTCCTTTACCTCACACGTATCTCTTATTCTTTTGTTTCTTAGCCGCCACAAATCCTCTCTAATTCACGCCAGCTAACTCCGTAGCTCATGCGTGATCTGCCCATAAATTGCTGCCAATGCCTCTCTTTGTTCACGCCTCTCTTATGCATGATTTTTCTTTGTCTTCATTTTGCTGCTTCAGCTGTCTTCACCTGCGTGATTTCTCCTGTCTTAATTTATTTTTGTCCTACTCTCATGCTACTGTGCCTTCACTTGCGTTGCTTGTTTTAATTTTTGTCCATGGTTCTCCTTGTGAGCTTGACTTGCGTGATTTAATGTTTGCTTCTCCAGTTCCACATTTCCATTGGCCTCTGATTTGATAATTATCCCATTTGCTTGTGCGTTGTCCTCTTATGTACGTGCTCCTCCAATTTCTGAAATGATTGGACAATAAAAAAAAAAGCTTCCACTCTTTGCATTTTAAAACGTAGCTTTAACAACGCTTACAACCATTTTCTTAATGTGCTTGTAAATAAATAAACAATTGTGCTATAATTTACTTTAGAAAATTTTGTGTTTTTGGTCTAATATAGCAATAAATCCAATCTAACAGTCAACACAAATTGAATACAAACTGAGCATTTTATTTATAAAAATAGGATTGAAATCACTTAGAAATATATGAGAAAATATAAGATAATTCAATCCTATCAGCCAGGAGTTTCCGCTGTGTCAAAAGCCAAAGGAAAGACCGGATACGTTGAGGGCCGGCCCATTTCCATATTATCTCCCAAATCCTACCCAAGACGTTCGTAGAGCTGTTCTCTATTAAATCATATGCCGAAGCCACAGTGAAACCCTTATGGGAAGTAGGACCCCGTGTCACCGTGTCCTCCGCCCCACGATTAGGACAGATGGACGCTATAAGCATAAAGACCATGGAAGGTAGAAATTGTTGGAATAACTGCCAATTCCAGTGTACGGACTCATCAATGTACTCGTAGAGGGTAGCATAACGAGCACTATTAGGAATGAGAATAGTTACCACCGATAGGAGAGGCCCCAAATCCTCCACCCAATTATCTAACCAGAAACGAATACGACCGCCATTGCCCACTGTCCATCGCAGTCCTTGGCGCACGAACTACCAAGTTGCCGCTATCCCCCTCCAAACCCCCAAAGCCTCATGCCTAGCTAAAGTCTGTGGAAGATGATATGGATCAACCCAATATTTGGCCTGAAGGGTTTGCACCCATAAGGCCGTGGGTTTGGTAACCAGGTCCCATCCTAGCTTAGTGAGTAACGCGTCATTAGAGGAACGAAGTTTTTTAAAGCCCAAGCCCCTCGCTTTTTTTGGTTGACACACCGTCGCCTAATTAACCAGATGCGTTTTCCTGTGACTGGTCGTGGATCCCCATATAAAATCCCGCATAAGTTTCTCTTAATCATCACATAAATGTTGCGGAAGTCGCACAGTTTGCATCGTGAAAATGGGAAGCGTTGAGATCACCGAGTGCGTTAACGTTACCCACCCTACTAGGGATAACATCCGAGAACGCCACCCTACTAGCTTCTTCTGAGCTTTATCAATAACGTATTGATAAGTACAACGCGTAGACCGCTCATGAATCAATGGAACGCCCAAATATTTGCCCAGATTGTTCGTACTAGTGACTTGAAGGACTTGACTTAGGCGATGCGCTATAGTATGAGAAACATTCTTAGAAAAAAAGATTCTAGTTTTGGCATAGTTAACATGTTGCCCGGATGCTTTACAGAATATTTCCAAGGTCCTCGCAAGCGCTTGCGTCTGTCGCTCTGTAGCTTCAGCAAAGAGCACAAGGTCATCAGCAAAAAATAAGTGTGAGACGGGAGGCCCGTTGACGCTGAGCCTTGACGGTTTCCATCGCTCGTGGCTCACTTCCAGATTGATGAGGTGACCAAGCCTTTCCATACATAACACAAATAAGTACTACTGGTCAAAAAAAATAATTTGGCATTCTCTTTTATGTTATTCCATGATTATGAGCTCTTTAAATCGATAGTTTGCTGGATTCATCTACGGTTTATCTGTTACACCTAATGCCTCCTGGAAGATATAATTAATTGTATGCAGGCGTAATGTCCCCAATTGGGAGAATGACAATCTTCCCAAATTTTCCGCTTAAACGCTTTAAAAATATACGGTTCTATTTTTATTTTTGGTTAAATCAGAAGATTTTATATAAATATAAAAGTTATGTCTGCTCAAGTAGTGGTCTCTTAAGGCACTCACAAATAGCTCGTTTGTTAGCTACCCACTATCCCTATCAGTAGAGTCTAGTTGAAACAAAAGGTCCTTTGCTACATAAGGGCACCAACGAAAGATATCTTTGAAAGCTACATCACTTCCTTACTTCTCACCCACACTTCCAAAACAATATCAGCTCTCCAACTCTCCAACCAAATCCACACAGAGTTACCACAACTTACCAGACTCATTTTAACCACAAATAAGAACAAAAATCTACAATCCAATCTACTGCAACACAAACATAAGAAAGCTAAGTTCATGGTAACTGAATTGAAGGCTTTGTCTTATGGTGGGAATAGCTTCACCTAAACTTCCAGTCCCAAGATTGGATTGTATACAGTTCTAGTTTTGGGCGTTTCGAATTGGTTACGACTTTCATCCTACAAGCTGAACCTCATTAGTTAGAAGTTAATGCCCAAAAAAGCCACAAAATCAAATAAGACGAGCTATTATTTAATAAACTCTTAATTAGTAGACCTTTTAACTTCATTACTTAGAAGTTAATGCCCAAAAAAGCCACAAAATCAAATAAGACGAGCTATTATTTAATAAACTCTTAACTAGTAGACTTTTTATATAGGTACAATCTCTAAATCATGATAAATCAAACACACGCAAGAATAGTATGAATTGTGTATGAAAAAAAATTGCAAGTTACTTTTAGTTGAAGAAGTAATGACAGGAGCCTCTAATGTGACACGACCTTGTTTAAACAAAAGGAGCTTGTTAAACAAAAAGTCTTGTTAAAAGCAATTTAAAACAGAAGGTGTCTGTTAAAACTGAAAGGAACCTCTTTGAAGTTGAAAATAAAAAGAGCCTGTTAAAAGTGAATGAGCCTTTTATTGAAATAAACAGACACATATTATATTGCAGAAATATAAAAGTTAAGAGAGAAGAGAAGAAGGACGCAGATGATTTATATTAGTTCGACTTACAACCCAAGCCTATGTCAAGTCCCCATGTATCCAACTTGAATATTTTACTATAAAAACAAGTAGTAATTTGACGAGCCTCTCCAAGCTCACAAGTTAATATTTTTCAAGGTTCTCTAATCTTCCAAACTAGTAGCATTTAGCTAGCCTCTATAAGCTCTCAACAAAAAATGAAGTTTGCTCGATATGAACTACACTGATCTCTCTCAAAAATATTTTCACTTTCTAAAGCACAAGAGATTTTACTATGATATCACTTTCAAAATAATTAATGCTATAGCTATATTTCAAAAGTCTAATATGTGATCACAAAAGCAGTGGCTCTTCCTTAAGTAAAAATTTCTTTCAACTAGCCGTTGCTTTACTTGCGTCCTTAATCAAACTGGATGGATTCAAATATGAATAAGTTCAATATGACCTTTGCTAAAAATCTTCCACTAATCACACGACTTAATATACGATCTTTATAATTAGTAGGATCCTCCCAGATAAACCAATTTTAATAAGGTAAGTTCATCAAGAAGGTTCCTACAAGAAAAGAATTGTATTTCTTATGATTTTATTTCCTTTTAAGAATAAACTCGTTAGTAATAAATTTATTTTGAATTTCGAAATATTATAATAGTTATCATCAAAATCGTTAAGTATAAACTTTGAGCTAACAAATCATGGTTCGTTATGATGTGGTTAAGAGTTGCACATATTTTGTCATTTTTATTGTTATTTCCAACTTAATTCTTCAATTTCTTTTTGATTGTACCTTTTTAATTTTGTATTTATTAATTCCTATTCAATAATCATGTCATATCACTTTTTAAAATTATTAAGAAAAGATTATTTATTATTTAGAGTAAAAATTATAAGCATATATTACATATGTTTTAATATCATTTTTATTTCATAGTTTTGAAATTAACATTTTTTTAATTTTTCATTTCTACCTTTTCATTTTCATTCGGCCTTATGGAGATTTCTATAAGTGTTGAGTACGTCGTGTTTTTGAGATCAATTTCTCTGGTTGAAACTTATGTATCAAATTTTTATTGTATAATGCGTATTAACCTTTGTTTTCAAGTTAATACGATGCAGCCATATGATAACTATATGAACTACAAGAAAACAAGATTCTAGTGATGTCACTACAACAGAAGGGACTTTTGACTATGTTTTTTTAGCGACATATTAAAAATCATCATCAAAAGGTAGTTATTGGCAATGAACCAAAAATTCATTGCTAAAAGTCTATCAAAATGAGGCACTTTTTGTGACAGTTTATATATTTCGTCGTCAAATGTTCAACTTTTTGCAGTGGCTTTGCAAATTCGTCGCCAATGTGATATCATTTAGTGACGATTAAGTAAATCATCGGTCGAAGTTATGCTCAATGATTATGTTTTGCAACGATTAATAGTAATCGTCATAAAATGTGCCACTTTTTGTGATGTATTTTGCAGTTTCATCGATAATATGATAGCATTAAGCGACGATTAACAAAATCATCAGAAAAAGTAATGCTTTGCCGACAAATTGTCAATTCGTTGCAAAAAATTGATATTAAATACTTCATATTACATGATAATTTCTTAGGGAAATTTAATAATTTTTTATGTGATAGTATTCTTTAAAATAATAATGTTTAAAAGATAATTTTTAATACTAAGTGTACTTATTTATCCTAATTAAGGTTAATTATAATTGACATTTATATGATTTTTCATGTTTTATCATTTGACATGTTTATAAATTTATTTAAATAGCTAATGCATTCAAACTTTATAAATTTATTTAAATTTATGAATTCATACACAAATGATTCTTTAATGGTACCTATTACACATAGTAGTAGTATACCTTCATTCATACAAAAATTTCATTAAAATATAATAGAGAATCTAAAAATTGTAAAATGTTTTCAAAGTTTTAAACGTATTGCTGAAAAACACATGGTAAGTGTTTTAAAATTTGAAAAGTAAATATATTTTGGACATAAAAAGATAATCATACCTAAAATTTTAATGTTATATAGGATCAAAATATCATAAATTTAAGTTAACTACTATATATTATTATTGTTAATATTAATTAACAATAAAATAATAATACATATAAATATTGAAATATGGATTCTTACAGGCAAAATAATAAATAAAGTTCAACGCCCAATATTCCATTGAAAAGGAAAAGAAATAATTATTTTTTTGGATTCTCATTGACATTAGAGTTGGTAGAAAAGGTGAAGGGTTTCTAATATCTGGATTCCCAAAAAGCCTCCTTGCACCTTTTAAGCCATTAATTGAAACAGTTAAAGATCGTCCTTCAAGGTTTAGCGAATTCACACCCTCTTCCAACAATTTCTTTACTTTAACTAAATTTGTAGAAGATATAGTGAATGATTTCCCAGATGCAGTATGCATGACGATATTAGATGAACTGCACGTACTAAGCATTTCAGCTAATAAGCAAAGATAATAGAACAACCAAAGCTAAATTAAGTGGTATTAGGAAGTCAAATTCGAATACATGCATACCTGACTGATAAACTCCATGATTGTCATGATGAGTAGACATAATTTTTTCAATTGATCATTGTTCTGAAACAACCTATTTCCCTAATCCTATATGCACCATCAGGACATCACCACCATCTCCATTTTCATCTATGTTCTTTTAAAGATTCGAGGAAGCTTAACAGAACCTATAGTATATACAATCATATGTTCATATAATAGCTTCATGATAGAAAATGAGATATTGATAATAAAGAGAGAGAGGTAGTTTGGATGATACTAAGAACCTTGAAGAAGAAGATCGGTCATAGAAGGCTAGCGATTATTAATGTATGAAGAGAGGATTATTCATCTTGGACAATTTTGCCACAATCGTCCCAGTGGAGCTCTTGTCACCATAAAAAACTAGTCTCCATGTCGACATTTCATGATGAATTAATGTTAATAGTTTAATTCTAAAAGGTCAATAGAAGAATTCTTATTTGAATGTTCCAACGTTCTAGCAATGTTAATTGACTGATCTATCAAGTGAGACTACTTCATATGATAAGGTTGAGAATGTGAAGTGTGTATATAGTATGTTTAGGAGATGCATAAACATCCCTTGTAGCTCTGAAATATGATTGCTTCTATATACATTAACATCTCTTGTAGAACCGTCTAATAATAATAATTGTGTAATTGTGATTTAGCTTTAAATTATGTTAATAATTAAGTTGTTATTTTTGAGCTACTCCATTATATATATGTTTTCAAATGTATGTATGCTAAAAGATTTGGTCTTTTAAGAATAAGAGTAATAGGTTGTTAGTTTTGAGTTTTAATTATTGTTATGTCTAACACATAGACACAATTGACCATATTTCTGGTTTAGACTAATTGACTTTTAATTGTTATATGTAATCATAGCCTCTTTACACGTTGAAATAAAGTCATTTTGATGGATAAATCTATATACTATAAGTGGTACAATCAAATGTAAATATGTACATAAACATCCATTACAGAAGGAGCTTTTATTCAAGCATTTCATCAAACAATTAGGAGGCTTTCCTCAAACGAGCATGGACGATGAAAAAAAAAACGTTGACTTATACACATTCAACACAAAAACACAAGGAATCATCTTCCAAACACAAACACAAACACAAACCTATACACCATAAGTAGAACACAAAAGTCACAATAAACTCCTAAGCGTAGCAGTAAAACAGAGTACAAGGAGAGTTTGAAAATAGAAAAGAAGAACAACACCATCATAGGTAACGACGCTTCTTCGACAGTGACCACAACATAGGAGATGACCGTAACAAAGGGGAAAATGCTTATTCGATAGTGACCAAAGAGGAATATTGACGGCTAACACGAAAATGAAGAGAGGTTTGTTTTCATGCTAATAACCTAGTAGAAAACGATGTCGTTTATTGTTAAGGCAAACGACATCGTCTTCGATTCAGTCAAAAGAAATATACCATTTTGTGAGGATTCAAAAACTAGTCACCAAATGGTTTGCCATTGCTAGCATAATAATATATAATATATAATATATAAATTATATGTTACAATACGAAATTTTATTTAATAAATAGAGTATTATTATTAAATAGAGTATTATATATTACATAAGTATGATATGAGAAAATTTATATATAATGTAATATTTCATAAATCATTATACTAGTTACAATTATTATGTATACATTCATATAACATTATATTAATTACCATATATGATAATAATAATAGCAATTTAATTAAAAAGAAATTGCAATATAGTAAAAAATGGAAAAATCAATATTAAATATTAATATAATATTTTTAAACATCAAATTTAATATTAGTCAAAATCTATTGTAAGCCTAAAAGTAAATGTAGTAAACAACAATGTCATTTCAAAGATAAAATTTAATATTAATGACAATGATTGTATAAGTATACAAATAAATTTAGTTAACAAAAATGTCATTTATACTTTTTATTAATCATTTTTAATATATATGATTTCATAATTTTAAGTGCTCTCACAAAATTGTATTTATTATATATAATATCCATAGTAATTTATGTTTATGATATTTTTAAAATTTTAGCAAAAAAACATGAGTTATTTACATGTATTTTAACTGTTAATGGTTGAATGGTTGTTTGAATGTGTTTATGTTGGAGAAGAATACGAAAAAGACAAAATTTTTGTTGTTAGTTTGGGTTGAATTTTAACTGTTTATAAACTATTCGATCAAAGTTCCCATAGGCTTTTAGTATTCTGTTTTGATAGGAAAACAAAATTATTTATTTTTGTTTTGATTAATCGTAATGGTATGAATATTTTGTTTTATGTTGATGGATGTTTTTTTGTTTTCTAAAAAGAGTATTTTCTTCATCGATAACTAGTATTTTAATTTGAAACCTGTTAGAATTTGGGTATGCATTTAGTACATACCTTATAAAGTTAAACTTCATTAGATAAGAAATTTAAGCTTTTATTTATGTTAGGAAGCTGCTTATATTAATTTCAATAGCATAATTTAAATTGGAACAAACAATTAGTCCTCCAAAGTTAAGAGTTTTTTATTTTCAGAGGGTACGATGCTATTTCATTACTACTATTATATTTTTTCTTGATCTCATTTTTAGGGTTTGGTTTTAAATTCCTTTATATATATATATATCATAACTGTGTGTATAAAACTACTAGAAAAAGATTCGAAGAACTTAATATCCTCTACCAGCGATAAGGTCAATTTAATATGGAATTATTTTTCAGATATATGATAGAAATATTTAAAATAATTTAATGTTTTGTGATAGAATATTTAAAGGAGGAGGAAATTTTTAGAATAAAAGAACATCGTACTAGTAAGATGATTAAAAATTATTTGTAGAACAAATAAAAATGATTGAAGATAATGGGTTAATTGAATGTGAATTTGTGTTAGGAACTTTGTTTTACTACTACCTATAGGTTGTGCAACTAAAGTTTACTTTGAATCTCTAATTTCACTATCAGATCATAGTCCTCTCACTTCTCACTCTTCGTCGAAGTTTTCATCACTCACAAACTATTATGAGCCAATCACTACCACAAAGTCGTTAAAACTTTATTAATGGTAAGCTACTCGTTATGTGTCCAAAAACTTTATTTATAAGCATTTTCTACATTTTAAGTCCTAAAACCCAACTCTATGAAAGTGTATTATATTAAATACAAAATTGTCTTTTTTTTGCAGGCCTTGTTTTGTGTTGAAAGTTGTTCAATAATCATCTAACCTCGTCCTTATTTTTTGTAGTCTATTGTTGTCCTTCTGTTTAGGTAAGTCTTCTAACTAATTAATGTCTATAGTGTTTGGGTTTTGTGTTGTTCTTTACAATATTCTTAGAATCATTGTTGAGTATTTGTAGACTATTTTAATAGTCTAAGTATTTATGTTTAGGTTTTGATTGAATCATTGATGATACCAATGTATGAATTACATAACTATTTACTGCACGTAGCTTACTGTTTGTTTAAATTCAAACTTAGTATTAACATTCGAAATTCACCTAATGTTCATGATAATCCTTTGTATAATAAACCGCTAGGATGGTATATAGGCTGAAAACTTATTATGCAACTCCTATGAGGCTTATCGGTGAAATATTCCACGAGCCTAGGAGTCACAACAAGAACTTGCTTTCTCGATTGATGTGGTGTAATAATGCCACATATCATAGTGTTGTTTAAATTCAAACTTAATTTATGAACTTCAATATGATTAAATCAAACTTAGTATTAACATTAGAAATTCACCTAATATTCATGACAATCCTTTGTATAACAAACCCTTTGCAACTCCCATGATGCTTATCAGTGAAATATTTCACGAGCTTAAGAGTCCAAGCCAAAACTTGCTTTCTCGATTCATGTGGTGTAATGATGCACCAAGTGCTATTTAATTTCAAACTTAATTTATGCACTTCAATGTGATTAATTTAAACTTAGTATTAACATTAGAAATTCACCTAATGTTCGTGACAATCTTTTCATATAGGCTAGAAACCTATGATGCAGCTCTCATGAGGCTTATCAGTGAAATATTCCATGAGCCTAAGAGTCATAGCAATAACTTACATTTTTTATTCATGTGGTGTAATAATGCCACGTACCGTAGTGCTTATTTAAATTCAAACTTAATTTATGAACTTCATTGTGATTAATTCAAACTTAGTATTAACATTAGAAATTCACCTAATGTTCATTACAATCCTTTGTATAATAAACCCCCTAGGATGGTATATAGGTTAGAAACTTATGATGCAGCTCCCATGAGGCTTATCGGTGAAATATTCTATAAGCCTAGGAGTCACAATGAGAACTTACTTTCTCTATTCATGTGGTGTAACATTGCCACGTACCATAGTGCTTGTTTAATTTCAAACTTAATTTAAGAACTTCAATGTGATTAATTCAAACTTAGTATTAACGTTAGAATTCACCTAATGTTCATAGCAATCCGTTGTATAATAAACCCTTGGGATGATATATAGGCTGAAAACCCATGATGCAGCTCTCATGAGCCTTATTGGAGAAATATTCCACGAGCTTAGAAGTCACAGTGAGAACTTGCTTTCTCGATTCATGTGGTGTAACAATGCCACTTAATATAGTGTTGTTTAAATTCAAATTTTGAAAATGAACTTGTAGTGATTAATGGTTAAGTTATAAAGACCAAGGATTGCATTTAGTAATTTAATTTTAATTGTATAGCCAGATGGACAAAAGTTAGATTTCTCATCGATAACGGTCCATTGAATACTTAGAAGGAGTTAAAAGTTTTATGCAATTTGTAAAAGATTAAAGGGGTGATTAATGTTGTATTCGTTGTCCATGCATAGATTGTTTAAATTTCAACATTCAAAGTCAATATATGGTATATAATCACTTTCTAATCCAAGGCATAGATAAATTATAAATTCCATGGCTTATCATGGTGAACGTAAGGAAGCAAGTTTAGTAGAAGTGTTGGTACAAGTGTTGATGATAGTAACAATAATGATGGTGATGATGATGACAGGATTAGTATGATGTTAGAGGATTATGGGAATTATATGGAGATAATAAATGATACTAGTTTGTCTAACATAATTAGTAGTATTACAGAAGATAATTTTAAGAAGTTATTGAAAGTTGCTCAATCCAAAGAGCTCAAATTTCTCACATCTGTCTTTTGTTGTCAAGTTGTTACATTTGAAGGTTTATAATAAATGGAGTAACAAGTCTTTTAACATATTAATTAACTTGCTTAATGATGCATTACCTGTTGGACACAAATTGCCCAAATCTCACTATGATGCAAAGAAATTGTTAAGGGACCTTGGGTTAGGATATATATCAATACATGCTTGTAAGTATGATTGTGTTATATTTTGGAAGGACAGTAAAGATCTTGAAGATTGTCCCATTTATAGTATATCAAGATGGCGAGTGGATGATGGGAGAGGGACAAAGGTACTATATAAAATCTTAAGATACTTCCCTATTAAACCACAACTGCAAACGCTTTTTATGTCAACAAAAACAACCATAGATATGAGGTGGCATAAAGAGAAATGCATTGATGATAACATTATACGTTATCCTACAAATTCGATGGCATGGAAAGACTTTGATGGAAATTTTCCATGGTTTGCATAAGATTGTCATAATGTTCTACTTGGTTTAGCCTCATACGGATTTAATCCCTTCGGTAATATGAGTACTTCTTACAGCATGGCCAATAATATTAGTTCCATACAATTTACCTTTATGGAAGTGTAAGCAGGAGCCTTTTATTTTATTGTCTTTGCTTATTCTAGGACCTATTGCTCCTTGTAAGGATATTGATGTATACATGCAACCATTAATTGATGACTTAAACGATCTATGGGAGGTTGGATTATAAACTTTTAATGTTGTTCAAAGTGAAACATTTATGATGCTTGCGGCTATTTTATGAACTATAAACGATTTTTCAGCTTATAGGAATTTGTCTGCATGGAGCACTAAAGGATATATGGCCTGTCTTGCAAGTAACCATCAAACTTATTCAATAAGGCTACGAAATAAAATATGTTATACGAGACATCATCATTACTTGGAGCATGGGCATAGATGACAAAGAAGCAAATTGTTTAATGGCAAAGTAGAATTGGGTGAAGCTCCTTTGGAATTGTCTGGTGCTGGTGTGGTTATGCAGCTATCACATTTGGGTGACACGACACCTGGTAAACACCCAAGTAATAGAAAGTGAAAGTGAAGTGTTGTTGATCTCAACTGGAATAAAAAAGCATATTTTTCATTTTGCCATATTGAAAGGAATTGCTATTAAGACATAATCTTGATGTGATGCATATTGAAAAAATATTTGTAAGATTATTTGTGAGACACAATTAAGGCTTGACTCGACTTGGAAGATATGAATATAAGAAAAGATTTGCTTTTGAAATGAAGAGATGATTGGTCATATATTATTCCACTTGTTTGTTACAATATGTCAAAAAAGGATAAACAAGGCTTTAGTTGATTTCTTAGATCAATCAAGTTTGATGGGTATGCATCTAATATAGCCCATTGTGTGAATGTTAAGAGGGAAAAATTTTAGGATTAAAAAGCCAATATTGTCATGTATTTCTGCAATGATTACTTCCTGTTGGAATACGTGGATGTTTGTTGAAGGATGTGTCAATAACTTTGGGACAATTGGGTGAGTTTTGTAAGCAATTATGTTACAAGACACTTAAAGTTAAAGACCTTGACAAATTGACAAAATGGAAAAATACATAACTTTGATTCTAGTAAGCTTGTTCTAGTGTTCCCCCCATCGCTTTTTGATGTTATGGTATATTTGGCAATTTACTTACCATACGAAGCAAAAAATTTATGGACCGATTCAATTTCGATGGATGTTCCCCATTAAAAGCTAATTTATATTAGCTTACTTTTTAAAATTATTACTTAGTAAAAATTGTTAATGTTTTATATTTTGATTAGGATTTTATGCTCTCTTAACCATTATGTACATAATAGCGCTCGACCTGAAGGATCTATTGCAGAGGCTTATATAGCGAATGAATGCTTGACATTTTGTTTGATATACTTAAATGATGTTGAGACCAGAATTAATAGACTAGAACATAACTTTAATTTTGATCAAGATGGTGGCTTGTCAATTTTCTCCCAAAAAGGTTAGGCCACTTGGTTTTGAAAAATATATCGAGTTAACTAAAGACAAATTTGAAATTGTCCATCGGTATATTTTGAACAATTGCGAGGAAGTCGACATATATATATAGAGTATGTTTATTACTTTTGAATCAAATTTTCATATTTCAGTATTGTGATTCAATCTATATTTACTTTTTTAAATATAAAGCACAAAGAGTTGATTCAAAGTAAAGGGATTGTTAATGTTGAAGAAAGACATAAGATTAAGTTCCTATTATGTTTTAGGACTCGAGTAAGTTATACATTGATGGAATATTATAAAATTATTACAATTTGTATGTCAAACTAACTTCTAATTTCATTTTCTCATACAGATGCAAGATGCGATAATAGCATTATATTCCTTGGCATGTGGGCCTCATATGTGTGGGTAAAATATACATGTTGCATTGTTAATAAGGTTAAATTTCACATACAAGATCGAGACAATCAACTCAGAAGTTAACATTGTGGGGTTGTTGTTGAGGGATGTCATGACGAAGAATTTATTGATTTCTACGGTGTCATCTCTGAAATAATAGAGTTGCATTACATTAAAGATAAAAGAAGTTGTTCTGTTTAAGTGCAAATGGTTTAATCTTGTTGACATGAAGGTGAATGGGAATATTACTAGCATCAATGTTAGTAAGACATGGTATAATAATGATCCTTTTGTCCTTGCAAGTCAAATGAAGCAAGTTTTCTACCTCAACATTACTTATTGGGAAGCAATTGGAAGGTTGCTCAAAAGTTTCAACACCAAAATCTCTTTGATTTTTGTGAAAGGGATAATTGTCAAATAAGTGAGGATGATGATGAAGTGTATCAAAAAAATTGAATTAGAGTTTAATAATAAACCCATTCAAATAGAAGATGCAGATACATCATCATTCCATAAGAAAGATGCTGATTCCAATATAGTACATGTGGATGAAGTACAAGCCAATCTTAACGTAGAAAGAGATAAAGGCTACATTGAGGATGAATTATATGACAATGAAGATACTTTGGCGGAATATAACAGTGATGAAGAATTGAATCATAATGTAATTAATGAAGATGATTTTCAAGATGTTGATCATGATGATTAATGGTTAAAAAAATTGTTGTTTATATGTGATTATTGTTTATATTGTTTGAAAATTGACAAGCCACCATTTTAATTAACTTATGATTAGCCATAATT